>JAQQSZ010000106.1:0-33146 GCA_028646595.1 Phalanger gymnotis | reverse complement strand
GCTGCCTGGCCATGTTCCCAGCCAACTACTTGACCCTTGAGTTTTCATTGGGGTATGACTGTTAGTAGAGTAGAGAGTACTTTGTCCCAAGCTTCAGGGGCTGTGCTGTTGTTTTCAGAGCTATTTCTACACACAGCAATCTCTGCCATGCCAGCGCTCCTCCTACCCCAAGAACTACCAACCAGGCCTGAGACTCAGATCTTAAGCAGGCTCTGCATTCAAGCTCTGATCTGCCACTAAATTCCTTTCACTGGGTGGGCCTGGGGCCAGAAGCAACTGCAGCTGTAGTTCTGTCCTCAGAGGTGCACCACCTCTGCGGCCCTGGGGCAGTGGCTGAACCAAGAACTCCTTTCACTCTGTGCCAGCAGCTTTTCCCACTATCCTTCTCTGTTATTTTTGGTGTTTGTGGGTTGAGAAGCCTGGTAACTGCCACAGCTCACTGATTCAGGGCCCTAGGGCCTGTGCTGCCTGGCTCCTGCTTTGGTTGGTCCACGTGCAGCTCATGTTGGGCTCTGCTGAGCTCTGCTCCCAGCTCCAACTGATAGACCTTACCCAGCGACCATCTGTGTTGGTAAGGCAAAATGGGCTCCTTAGAATGGGCTCCTTAGCACTTCAGGAGTTTGGCTTTTGTTTACTTTGAGTGAAAGTACTTTCAGCTGTTAAGTGCTAAGCCCTAGGCCCAAAGCCCTATCAGGTGTGAAACCTGTGTGCATGTAGATTAATGACTTAAGAGGGGCCAACTCTGGAACCAATGGTCTCTGGTCGTTGAGGTGGGGCTTGAGAACGCTAGAGGCTCAGCTGCCAGGAAAGGCAAGCCGAGAGACAACTACAGCAGAAGCAGGAGCCAAAGCAGGAAGCTGCGGAAGCAGGACACTGCAAAAGTAGGACGCTGCGGAAGCAGGATGCTGCGGAACCAGAGCTGACCTGTGTGTAGACCCAGGAGTGCGAGCAAGGACTTGAGGCCAGTAAATATGATTTGACTAAATACTATCTTGTTTTTCTGTGGCCTCCTGGTTACTCTTGTGAGGTGAGCTTTCTGGGCCTACAGTCTTTTTGTCAAGATGTCAGAATGGGGAGGCTGGTTCGCAGATCTGCTGTCGTGGTGCCTAAGTAAATGTTTTGATGCTTTCTACTTAGAGAATCTCTCATACCTTGCGATTTCAAACCATTCAAACATATACATGATTATATTTGAGATTATAAATTCGGCCTTCCTACTACACCATCCAGGCTGTCTTGGGCTGGATCCCTGCTTCCCTCTGCTATTTCATGGGTTCTGCAGTTCTAGAATTTTTTCAGAGCCATTTTTATAGGTGTTTGGAGGGTCCTGGGGCAAAGCTTTAGGCAAGTCCCTGCTTTCCACCTGCTTATTGGCTCTGCCCAACACCAAAGAATTCAAGTATAAAAAGCAGGTGTCAAGAAGACAACGACATTAACTTAGAAGAAGACAACCATGTGGAAATAGCTATAAGCAAAGTTTTAAAGAAAAATGTTCATTGGATCCAAAGCCAGCAAGAGTTTCTGGAAAAGTTAAAGAGATAAGAATAGAGTAGTAGAGGAAAAATAGGAAAAGAAATGAGAGTGATGCAAGAAAATCATGAAAAGAGAATTAATAGCTTGGTAAAAGAGGCACAAAAATACTGAAGAAAACCACCTTAAAAAAACAGAATTGGTATAATGAAAAAGGGCCACAAAAATTCACTGAAGTAAAGAACTCCTTTAAAAGTAGAATAGACCAAATGGAAAAAAAAGAAGTATAAAAGGTCACTAAAAAATAATTCTTTGAAAATTAGAATTGAGCAAATGGAAGCTAATGACACCATAGGACTTCAAGAAATAGTAAAATGATGTTAAAATAGTGAAAAAATAAAAGAAAATATGAACTACCTAATCAAAAAAAATTGATCTGGAAAAAAGGTTGAAAAAAGATAATTTAAGAATTACTGGACTACTTGAATGCCACAATCAGAGAAACAGTCTAGATACCATATTTCAAGAAATTTTCAAGGGACATTGCCCCTATATCTTAGATCTAAAAGGTAAAATAAAAATTGAAAGAATCTACCAATCACCTCCTGATAAAAATCCCAAAATAAAAACTCCCAGGAATATTTTAGCCAAATTCCAGAGCTTCCGCATCAAGGAGAAAATATTGCAAGTTGTCAGGAAGAAACAATTTAAATATTGTGGAGTCACAGGCAGGATCACAGAAGGTTAGTAGCTTCCACATTAAAGGAGGGGAGTACTTGGAAAAGGATATTTGAAAGGGCAAAGGAGATAGGATTACAACCAAGAATAACCAATCTAGCAAAATTGAGTATAATCTTTTGGAGGGAAAATGAATATTTAATGAAATATAGGACTTTCAAGCATCCCTGATGACAATACCAGACCTGAACAGAAATTTGACATTCTAACAGAAGACTAAAGATAAGCGTAAAAAAGTAAACTTGAAAGAGTACTCATTAGGGACTCAAAGGAGTTTACACTCCTTTATGGGAAAATGATACATGTAACTCCTAAGAATTCTATCATTATTGGGCAGTTAGAGGGAGTCTATATAGTCAAAGGGCATGGGCATGAGTTGATTATGTTGGGATGATCTCCACAAATAGAATATATGGGTGAGAAAGAGGGATGCTTTGGGAGAAGGGGGAAGGGAGATGTAGAATGGGGCAAATCTTTTGTAAAGGAGGCATACAAGGAAAAGCTTTTATAATGGAAAGAAAAATGGGAGTGGTGGGAAATGCTTAAACCTCTCTCACTGGAACTAGTTTAAAGAGGAAAGAATACATACATATATGTATATGTATATATCTATATCTTTACACCCACTCGGTTGGGTATAGAAATCTCTTACCCAGTAGGGGGATAGCGGGGGAAGGGGGGATCATAAGGGACAGGTTGGGGGAGGCCATGGTCAGAAGCAAAACAGACTTTTGAGGAGGAACAGGAGAGAATACTCTACATACTTTTTGATACAGCAATGACATTACTAGGTCTATACCCCAAAGAAAGCATAGAAAGAGGAAAAGGACTTGTCTGTATTAAAGTACTTATAGCAGCTCTTTTTGTTGTGGTAAAGAATTGGAAATTGAGTGAATGCTCATCAGTTGGGGATTGGTTGAACAAGTTGTGGCATATGATTGTGATGGAGTACTATTGTCATATAAGAAATGGTGAAGTAGACGGTTTTAGAATAAATATGGCAAGACCTATCTGAACTGATGCAGAGCATAATACGAAGAACTGAGAGATCATTGCACACAGTAACAGAAATGTTGTAATGATGATCAAATGTGAAGGCTTAGCTACTCTGATCAATACAATGATCCAAGAAAATTCTAAATGGATCATGGTGAAATATGCTATCCACTGAGAGAGGGAGAGAGAGAGAGAGAGAGAGAGAGAGAGAGAGAGAGAGAGAGAGAGAGAGAGAGAGAGAGAGAGAGAGAGAGAGAGAGAGAGAGAGAGAGAGAGAGAGAGAGAGCTGATGACCACTGAGGGCAAATTGAAGTATAATTCTGAAGTATAATTTTCTTGCTTTCCTTTTTCTTTCTTTTTATTGTGATATGGCTAATATAGAAATATTATGGAATAATATATAAATATGTTTTACATGATTTCACATGTATAATTGCCACTCTTTATTTTCTCAGCAGGTGGGGAAGAATGGGAGGAAGGGAAAGAATCTAGAACTCGAAATTTCAAAAGACAAGAATGTTAAAAATAAATGAATAATAAATCTAGTTTTAAAAATACCTACTATGTCCCAGGCATTTTACAAATATTTCATTTGATACTCACAACTGTGGGAGGAAGGTGCTAATAGTAGAAATAATAGTAGAATAGAAATAGAAAAGTAGAATAGTAGAGAAATAGTAGAGAAAACTGAGGCAGGCATTAGTCGAATGACTTCCAAAGGGTCACACACCTAGTAAGTTTCTCTGGCTGAATTTGAACTCAAGTTGTCCTGACTACAGGCTCAGCATTCTATCCACTGTGCTACTTAAGTGCTAGTATGTTGAAGGGAAAATGATATATCCCAGTGGAGATGTCCGGGAAGCATTTGGATATGGAACACTGGAACCCAAGAGAGGTCACCTCTTATTCTTCTCTGCCATACCCACAATGAAGAAGCAAGTCCTTTTCAAGTCCAAGACAACATTAGAAGTGTATGTTGACAATGGATGGAATGCCATGCCAGCATTTTATTTTTCACGACAGAACGACTTAAAGTGGAAAAGCAGAGGTGTTTTTATCCCCAATAGAATGTAAGCTTCTTAGAGAGTGGGACCATTTTATTTTTTATCTTTGTATCTGTTAAAGATGGTGCCCTGTACAACATCGGCACTATTTAATTGAATTGCATTAAAATCAAGCTGCTTTTAGGCTCGTTTGGAGGAATTACTTTTAATTGTTTGTCAGGCTTTGGATGGAAGTGATATGTCTTGTCTCAGTATAGTATAGGGGAATGAGTACTGACTCTGGAGTTAGAGGTCCTCAGTTCAAATCCTACCTGTAATGCTTATGTGTGACCCTGGGAAAAGTCATTTACCCAAGCTGAGCCTGGTTTCTAAACCTACAAAGTGAACAAAATAGACTAGATGGCCTCTGAGATCACTTCTAGCTCCAGACCTATGACCCTACATCCAATAGATCCATAATGTTGACCTTGATCATTCAAATCCAATAAAAATAAACATCAATTTATGGTACCATATACTTTGAATAAGATAGATTTAGTTTTTCTTGCCTTCTCTGCCTCTTCTGCCCATGTCCTCTTTGCCCTCTTTGCAAGGGTACATCCTTGGAAAATAATCAAGAGAATGATTTACAGAAATATCAAAGTTAATGTTATTACTGTGGATTAAAAAAAATTACCTCACCACCAAATGATTTTTTTGTTCTCTTCCTGACCACCTAAATGAATAAAAGGGTGATAATGACATTCTCATTATTTTGGGAACACATTTGCATCGGTAATGAAAGAGTTCCAAAAGGGCACAGGCACTATAGAGGCTAACGTCAGTATTAATTGAAATTGTTTGCTTGATTAGATAAAACATGCAAACGTAAACTGCTCGTCTCTTCAGGTTGTATATCTGTTCTCATTTGAATAAAACTCAAGAATCAATAGTTTCTTTAAAAGGAAAAATCCTTCCAGATAAAATTTTAGAAAACTATTTCTAAAGTCATAATTTTACAACCCATATTATAGAGAGATTGTGGAAGCTTAACAGCATTAGTTTATATATATATGTATATATATATACATATATATGTATATACGTATAAAACATAAAAGTGTGTTCTAGTATTTTCCCTTCTCTCATTTCTTAATATATATTAATATTAGCATATGAGATTGATATCAACATTAATCATGTCCCCTAAGCCTACTTTCTTGCCTTTGCTTCTGGCCCCCCAGTTCGCTATGCCTGGAGAGTTCTTTGATTTGAATTTCACCTGCTGGGTTTATACCCATTGTCCTTTCATCTTCCTTCTGTTCAGATATGCGATTTCACAAAATTACAGAATTTTAGAATTAAAAGAGACCTTAACAACCAACCAGTCCAACAAATACCTGAAAAAGAAATCCCCCATATAATCTACCCAACAAATGGTTATCCAGGCTCTATTTAAGACTTCCGAAAGGTGAGGAACCAGGACTTCTCATGGCACCCTGTTCCACTTAGGAAGAGATTTCATTGTTAAGGAAGCTTCTCCTGACATCGGAACTAGATGTCTTGGCCACCTCTACCCCTTCTTGCTTTGCCTTCTGGAAACAGATAGAACAAATCAGATTCCTCTTTCACATGACAACTCTTCAAAATATTTGAAGGCAGCCACCTCTCTGGAGTTCTAACTTCCTCTTGCTAAACATTCCCTGTTTGGTCAATGGATTCTCATATGACATGGACCGAAGGTCTTTTGTCATCTTGGTTGTCTTCTCATGCTATGAAGTTTATCCATGCCTTCTCTTAGGCATGAATAAGGTTTGGGTTAGATAGGTCCAAATCCTGCTATGAATAGTGAGGGTCCTTTCTAAACTGTGATGGACAGCACTGGACAAAATACTCCCCACTATAGGGTTTGCTTATATAAGGAATTTTAGATTTGGAAATTTTCTCTGCTGTTACACAAAGAAATTTATCTGCAAGTTATAGTCTTAGAGAGTTCGCCAGAACATTGGAAAGTTGGGTGAGCCGTTCTGGGCCACACAACTTGCTATGATTTGTTGTTGTTCCTTTGTTTTTGAACAGGACCAATGACACCCCAGAGAGATGTCTTGATTTGTGGGTGAAATGGATTTAAGTGAGTCAGAGTTGCTGCAAGGTCCTCAGCTTCATTCTCTCTTCCAGAGTCATTGAAGTCCAGCGGCGAGACAAAAGTCAAGACAACTAGTACTGGCCCAGGATGCAGTGGATGACTTTGGCATCTTCCAGCTCTGACCACCACAGTGCCTGCATCAGCTACCTTCATGGTTTTGGAACAAATTGTTCTCAGTCAATCTGCCGAGGGAAGTCTTCACATGTTTGGGGCAGAAATCCCCTTAACTCATCGAAGGGTTGGAGACCTGTTGGTTACCCTCAACCTGGTTTAGCCCATCTGTGGAGACAGTTTTACTGGGATGTGGCTGCTGCCCATGCTGCAGCTTCTTGGGGTCACAGGTGAGAGTTGAGTGACAGATGGGCACTAAAGGTGGATTAGCAGCCCTGAAAAGGGCCGCACAACTAGTACGTGTTAGAGGAAGGATTTGATCACAGGTCTTCCTGACTGCATGTCTGGTCCTTTCTTTGCTATACCAAATTGCTAAATACCCATTCCTTAATAACTTCTATTTTAATAGTGTTTTAACATTTGCAAAATGCTTTTCATACAGTACCCCAGTGAGGTCAATTTTATGAATGATATTCTCATTTTATATGGAAATGAACTGACTCTAAGTCCAATAAAGCTTTCTACTAACTACACATCAAATTAGAAGTGGGAGAAGTGTATTGTTCTAGAGAGGTGAGGGTCTGGATTAGAATTCTGATACTTTAAGTTTAATCTCTAGCAAAACACTTAGCCTCACTGACTCTCTTTACTCATCAGTATGAGGTGGGGACTGAACTAGCCTGGGGTTTTTAAACTTTCTTGTGTCATGGATCCTTTTGGCAATTTGATGAAGCCTATAGACCCCCTTTCAGGAAAAAAAAAAAGCTATATTTAAATGCATAAAATAAACTGCATAGGATTACAAAGGAAACCAATTATAGTTGAATTATAGTTTTCAAAATACTAAAAAAGTATACAGATCCTGGAATGATCTGTATGATGAGATGAGAGAATGATGATATTCTCTCAGATGAGAGAATATCAAAGACTCTTTCCACTTCTTCTAAAATTTTATGATATTTTCATAGCAAATAGAGAAAGTTTTTAAAATGAAATACTATTCATAGATTTAGAGGAATAAACACATCTGACATTCTTGATTTTAAACATTTAATAGTCAAGATTTTTCCTAGAGTTGTTACAAAAGAGCTTTTTTTTAAAGTTTGTTTAGTTTCACAATTTATGACAATGAACATATGTATATTAGCCTCCAGATCATTAAATTGATTTTTTCTTCAGGTAAAACATGCTTACTTTTCAATGTCAAAATAAAATCAAACACTTTCTCTCATTTTTAAAGATATCTTTTCATTTTTGTAAATCATTCAAAATGAGTTATTCATGTTGCATCTGAAATATCCAGGAAAATCAATCATGTTTTGAATGAAGTAACAAAGAAAGCATAATTTTGCCATTTTCCAAATATTCTCCCATTAGAAGGAATAATAGAGAGACTTGTAAATGTGATAAAATAAACTGAATAAACTTGAATTTTTGCAGCTAAGTAAATTAATTCACAAAACTATAGATATACTTGGACTTCCCTTACTGGAAAGGATTCAGAGTGTTATTTCTCTGTGGCAGGAACTCTGTTATTCTATTCAATCCAATAGATATCAGATTAATGGCCTGCAGGGTAGGGGCCTTACTGGCTTCCCTGGTGGGGCAGGCATCCATAAGGGTGAGGTGAAAGCCACCTGAAATGGCAGAGAACCAGAGGTAAATGACATCAGAACATGGCACCACAGATCAAAAACAGCCAGGATCAAAAGACCTCCTAAGTAGGGGTGAGATTGGGGGGGAGGCTTAGCTATTGGGTCGAATGATGGATTTGACCACCACAGTGGCTCAGTGGATAGTGTTAGTTTTGGAATCAGGAATACTTGAGTTCAAATTCTACATCAGAAATTTACTAGCTGTATGATCCTGGGCAATTAATTTAAATTTTCTGGACTTCTGTTTTCTCATCTAAATGGGGATAATATTAGCACAGGGGATCAAATGAGATAACCTGTAAAGTGCTATGAAAAGTTAGTTATTTGATGATGATGATGATGATGATGATGATGATGATGATGACTGGAGGAAAAGAAATCTGATATGAGGGTCCAAGTATGAAGTAATGGGTCAACTTTTGTGCTTCAATTATCTATGATATCATCAGTTTCTAAGTTCTTGCCCAAGAAGATGACAGTCCCTCTGTGACTTGCTAGATGCTTTATAAAGTTGTTGTGGCCCCCAGATTTTGTGCACTCCAGAAAAAGTGGTGTTGAGCTCCTCTAAACTTAGCTAAGTTTTTCCTCAGGCATCATAAGAAGAGAACCCAGAGTTCATTGAAATCAACTCCCTAATTTTACAGATGAGAAAGCTGAGACCCAGAGAGATGAAGAGACTTCCCCAAGGCCACCCAGGCAGTAAGCAGCAGAGCCAGGAGTTGTAGCCAGATGCTATGATTTCAGGTTCCTCGCTTTTAGGCCCTTGTAGCTGAGTGCCTCCAACAGTCTAGGACTGGTTTCATAGTCCAAAGTATTTCAGTGTGTTAGGGCCCATCAGAGTCAACTCAATCAATGTTTATTAAGCACCTATTATATACTAGGCAGTATGCTACTGCTGAGAAGTAAAGGCAAAAATAAAAACTTTGCTTTCTGTGGTTATATCTTTGAGCCCAGATTCATCGGCATGCCATGAACTTTACAGGAGAAGGAGGAGTTATATGACTGTTTAGTCACTTCATCTTCTGGACCTCGCCTTCTTCCTATCTAAAATGAGGAGATTTGACTAGGTGCCCTCAGAGGTTCCTTGTAGCCACAGATCTCCAAGCCTGTGAAATTCATCTAGCCTCTTGTAGCTTTTCTCAGAAGCCTCTTGGCCTCTAGCCAGGCCCCTTGAGCCCACTGGATGAATCGGTGTTGCTACCATGGGTATAAGACTCTGAGCTCACCACTGTCTCATCTTAATCAATTCACACCACACTATCTGCCCCTCTATCACACATCCTCAGTCCTGCCTTGGCCTTGTTCCTTCCCTGAAAAGCTTTGGCCCATGAATATTATCTCACACTGCACTCTGACCTATTCTTTTTCTTCCATACACTTAGATCCTCTTGTCACTGACCTTCAGTTTGCCTGACTGTTCACCTCAGTAAGCATTAGCATTGTTGTGGGGCATGTATAGCAAGAGTCCCTTAAAAAGTAAACACCTATAGGCAATTCTATACATCAGTAGATAGAACCTAGATCAATGTTCCTGAAACACAAATCCCACATGTTCCCTCAAATACTCCAGTATTCCAGTGGGTGAATGATCTCATCGGTATAGGCATTCAATTAAATTTAGTAAATGTTTATTAAGTCCATGCCTTAGAACAGGCACTGTTCTAAGTTCTGGGTATGCAGAGAGGCAAAAGACAGTCACTTCCCTCAAAGATCATTCCCTCCAAATTGCAGCTGACTTGGCCCGTCTCTCCTGTTTTCCCATAAGTTCACCCGGTGGGCTGGTGGCCTTCCTTGCTGTGACGTATCAGAACCATCATTCTCACTACTGCATGACCAGCACATCTTCTTTTTCACTTGTCCATTCCCTGATGACACCATTTTCTGAAGTTTTTTGAAATTTCTTATGTTATATGCAGTAGGTAGTTTACACCCACCAGGATCTTCTTCATTGCTTTGTAAGGCAAAAAAGATTCGTTCTGTAAAACTTGGACTCGGTCAAAAAGCCACGTTTGAGGACCTAGAGGGTCACATGTGGCCTTGAGGCCACAGGTTCCCACCCCTGGTTTAGAGGATCTTGTCTTTAGGAGTTGTAAGAGACCCCTGAGGCCATCTAGTCACAAGATCAGAGAATAATGATCATCTCAAATATTTGTATAATACTTTAAGGTTTGCAAAATGCTTTGCATAAATGATCCTATTTAATCTTCACAACAACACTGTGAAGTAGGTACTCCTATGATCCCCATTTTACAGATGAAGAAACCAAATTGGAGAGAGGTTAACTCTTGCTCAGTCGGGGCCAAAAAGCTAGTAAGCGTCTGAGGCTGGATTTAAACTTGGGTCTTCCTTACTCAAAGAACAGCAATCTCTACACATGGCTATCTATGATCATAGATCAAGCTCTGGAGACCATTTATTCAAATGCCCTCATTGAACAGTTGAAAATCTGAGTTTCAGAAAGTTAGATGAGTTGTTTCAAGTCACATGGCTTTGAACCCACCTTCTTGGACTCTTCAGGAGCAGTGACCTTTCCAATGTCCCGTAGTGGACCAAAGCTTGGAGATACACAACAGCAACAGTGTATTGGTATTGATAAAGATGGAGGGTGGATTCTGGGAGAAGTTTGGGATCATTATGTCTTGCATAAATATTAATAGAAACTGACATTTATATATAATGTTAAGAGCTGGGTCATTTGGTCCACACAATAATCCTGCGATGTTTAGTACTATTATTATTCCTACTTTATAGATGAGTAAAACAAAAAACAGACAAGTTAGGGGTCTCGCTTCTTGATCACAGAGCTCATTAGTGTCTCAGGCATGATTTGAGCACACACCATTCATCTCTGTGAGTTTAGCAATCTAACTCTGCTAGGCTGCTACTCAAAAAATGTCTCCCTATGAAGTGGGACATGCTTGTATTGTATGATCAGTTTTCTTAGCACATTTACTTACACAAGGGAACAAAAGAGAAATTGGCAGCAGGCGTGGACTACAGATGAAAAAAAAAAGCATGAAAAAATGGATTTGTATTCCTTCGGTGTTTATAATTCGTTTGGATGAAGTAATGCTTGATCAGAGAGGGAAAAATCATCCCTCCTCCTTCCTTGAACAGAGAAGAGGATTGTCTGTTTGACCTGGAATGCTGGATGCCATTGGAAGTACTGTGAGTGGAATCCGGTGCTCACAGTAATTTAGGCTTTAAAATGAGGACCATGAAGGATGATGCGGTGATGACTTGCAGAGCAGCTGAAGGCAAGGCTTCCTTGATAAAGAGCTGGTTGATGGAGTGCAGATGGCAATGTGGCTCAGAAAATCAGAAATCATTCCACTTGGGCTGAATTTTACAGGGGTTGGTCTGGACAGAGGGATCCTGAGTGTTTGATATCAAAATTAGCTTGCTGTCTATATTACCTTCCTTCCATGACAATTTTCATGTTCAAGTCTTTACTGTATTTAAGGAAATAAACTTGGTTCTGATACCATGCCTTAAGAGAGATCATGGATCACATATTTAGAGCTGAGGGGCTTCTGGGTCCAATTCCATCATTGTTGAGATGAGAAAAATGAGACTAAGGGAGGTTAAAGCATTTGAATATATACGTATATATATAGACACATATATGCATACATATGTGTATTCACATATATATACACATGTATGTGTGTATATGTAAATACATGCATATATGGTTTATGTATATATATATAATGTGCATATATGCGTATGTAGTTTTATATATGTGATGTGTATATATGTATATGTGTAATTATTATATGTCAATCATATGTGTATAAATGTGTATATGTATATGTGTATGTATGTGTGTATGTGTGTGCTTTCAACTCAAGAAATCCCCCCCAATAGATTAAAAAACTATTTGGAAAATGTTTAACAAAATGCATAAAAATGCAATTTAACATAAATGATGTTCACTTGTAGTTTTCTAAGTCATTATGAGATTTTCATGGATGTGTTTCTATTTGAGTCTGCCACCACTAGTGTACATGATTTATCTATTTTATGCCCACCCCCCAATAAAAGCCAGTTCCTAGTTTTATTTCATCAGTTCAATGGTTTTCTCACTTTCAATTTTATTAATCTTTCCTTTCATTTTCAGGATTTACATTTTGTTATTTAGTTGGGGATTTTTAATTTGCTTTTTTTTTCTAGTTTTATAGCTGCATGCCCAATTCATTGATCTTCTTTTTCTTTCTTTTATTGATATATATTTAGAGATATAAATTTTCCCTTAAGTACAGCTTTGGCTGCATCCTACATTTTTGGAATGTTACATCATTGTTGTCATTCCCTTTAATGAAATTATTGATTCTTTCTTTGATTTTTCTTTCATCCACTTATTCTTTAAGATTAGATTGTTTACTTTCCAATTAATTTTAACTATGCTTCCATGGCACTTTATTAAATGTATTTTTCTACATTATGGTCAGAAAGGGGTACATTTAATATTTCTATTTTTCTGCACTTGATTGTGAAGTTTTATACCCTAATACTTGGTCAATTTTTGGGAAGGTGCCATATGTAGCTGAGAAAGAGGCATATTTCTTTCTATTCCCATTCAGTTTTCTTCAGAGGTCTATCATATTTAACTATTATCACATTCTATTAATCTCCCCAACTTCTTTTTTTATTTTATGATTAGATTTATCTAGCTCTGAGAGCAGAATGTTGAGGTCCCCAGCTAATGTAATTTTACTTTCTATTTCCTTTTATAATTCATTTAACTTTTCCTTTAAGAATTTGGATGCTATGCCATTTGGTACAAAGATGTTTAGTATTGATAATACTTTATTTCTGTGATTCCTTTTAGCAAGATATAGTTTTCCTGCATATCCCTTTTAATTAGGTCTATTTTTGTTTTTGCTTTGTCTGAGATCATGACTACTATTCCTGCCTTTTTTGTTTCACTGAAGCATAATAGATCCCACTCCACCCCCTTATTTTTAGTGCATATGTGTCTCTCTGCTTCAAGTATGTTTCTTGTAAAAGATGTATTGTTGGATTCTGGTTTCTAATCCATTTTGCTATCTGCTTCCATTTTATAGGTAAGTTCATTTAATTCACATTCACAGTTATAATCACTGTGTATTTCCCTCTATCCTACTTTCTTCTGTTTATCCTTCTCTCTCTCTCTCTTTTTAGCCTGTCCCTCCTTATAGTCTGTTTTGCTTCTGATTGCTGCCTTCTATTATCTGCCATTTTTATCACCTTCCCCCTTTCCCTTATCCCTTCCTTCCCTGTTGGATAAGATAGATTTCTATTACCAACTGAGCGCACGCGCGCACACACACACACACACACACACACAGAGTCACCCTTTTTGAATCAATATTGATGTGAGAAGGGTTCAAGTATTGACTGCTCTCCCATTTCCCCCTCAATCGAAAAAGCTCTTCCCTTTATATGAGGCAATTTTCCCATTGTTCTCCCTTACTCCTTCTCCCAGAGCATTCCTTTTTTTCAATTATCCATATTTTTTTACATCATCCAAACATAATCGACTCAGTCATATGCCATTTTCCTATGTAGAACCTTTCTAATGGCCCTAATAATGATAAAGTTCTTAGAAATTGCATTATCATCTCCCTATATAGAAAGATAAGCAGTTTAACCTTATTAAGTAATTTATGATTTCTCTCTCATCTTTAGTTTTTATTGTTTCCCTTGAATCTTGTATTTGATTGTCAAATTTTCTATTCGGCTCTGGTCTTTTCACCATGAATGCTTGGAAGTCCTCTGTTTCATTAAATATCCACCCCCCCCCAAGAATTATACTCAGTTTTATTGAATATATAATTCTTGGTTACAATCCCAGCTCTTTTGCCCTCTGCTTCTTTAACATGATATCTGCTAAATTTTGTGTGATCCTGACTGTGGCTCCATGGTATTTGAATGATTTCTTTCTGGCTACTTGAAGTATTTTCTCTTTGACCTTAGTGGTCTGGAATTTGGCTACAATATTTTTGGGAGTTTTCATTTTGAGATCTTTTACAGTGGGTGACTGCTGGATTCTTTCAATTTCTATTTTATACTTTGGTTCTAGGATTTGGGGACAATTTTCTTTGATTATTTTTTAAAATATGATGTCTAGGCTCTATCTTTGATCATGGCTTTCAGGTAGTCCAGTAATTCTTAAATTACCTCTGCTTGATCTATTTTCTGGGTCATTTATGTATCCAACAAAACATTTTACATTTTCTTCTATGTTTTCATTCATTTGATTTTGTTTTATTATTTCTAGGTGTCTTATGGAGTCATTAGTTTCCACTTGCTCAATTCTAATTTTGAAGGAATTATTTTCTTAAATAAACTTTTGTGCCTCTTTTTCCATTTGGCCCAATTCTCTTTTATAAAGCACTATTTTCTTCAGTATTTTGGTGCCTCTTTAACCACACTGATAATTGTCTTTTCATAATTTTATTCCTTTGCTTTCATTTCTTTACCTAATTTTCCTCTACCACTCTTCATTTGATTTTGAAAATTTTTTTAACCTCTTCCAGGAATTCTTGTTGGGCTTTGTCCACTTTGCCAATTTTTTTTTCCTCTGAGGCTTTGCTTGTAGCTGTTTTGACTTTATTGTCGTCTTCTGAGTTGGTGTCTTGCTTTTCTCTGTCACCATAGTAACTTTGTATAGTCAAGTTTTTTCCTGCCATTTGCGTATTTTCCACCCTACTTCTTGATTTTTTAAACTTTACATTAAAGTTTGGCTCTGCTGCTGGTATAGAGAACAGTGAATGACACTGTCTCAAGCTTCAGCCTTTTTCGCACTGTTGTTTTCAGAGTTAGTTCTGGGAGTTTGGAAGTTTTGGAGCTCCCAATGTGGTGTGACCTGAAGGGAGGTGTGATCGCTGCTCTCTTGGTCTGCACTGTACTCCTTACCCAGGAAACACCTCTGATCTCTTGGAATTGAAATTGATGCTGCTCTCCTCAAGACCCCTGTTTTCTTTGGATCAGAAATGATACCGTTCCTCAGGGTCTTTGATCCCTTGTGATCAAAAGCGATACTGTCTTCCAGGGCTCCCATTCCCTATCGACCTGAAAGTGTTCCTCTTTTCTCTTGAATTATGACCCAGAAGTGTATATAGGAAATGGATTTGCCAAACAGCATCTGGTCCTGGAGTCCAGCAGTAGCACAGAGGTCCCCTGTAATCTCTTTCTGACCAGTTGTCAGATCCCCTTACCATCTCTGGCTTGAGAGCTCCTGCAACTACAGCTACTTCTGTCACCACCACCTAGCCCCACCACTGGTCTTTCATCCATGTTGACTATGGGTCAGCCTCCACCCCTGTATCACAGCTCTCTCTTTCTGACTTCCTAAGTTGTCTTTGGCTGGAAGAATGTCTCTCTGACCTTTTGTTGACTCTGCCATTTGATTTGAGGAGTTATTTTAAAGTTGTTTGGATGGGAATATTGGGAGAGCTTGGCTGAGTGTTTTCCCTACTCTGACATCTTGGTTCTGTCACTGTAAGTCCATTTAATATGTATATTGTAGAGGAAGTTTTTGTTTCAGGTGAAGGTTGTACTAGATGGCCTCTGAGGACCCTCCCTGCTCTGGGATTCAGAGTTTCTGGGGTACAGTAAAAAGATAACTGACCTTAAGGTCAGAAGTCCTGGGTTGGAGTCCTGGCTCTGGCACTTACTTTGTGACCTTGGGTGGGTCACTTGACTCTTCTCTAAACCTGTTTCTTCAACTATAAAATGAGGATAATGGGACTTTCTATGATTGCTTCATAGTGCTAAAATGAGGAGAACGCCTTATTAAGTTTTATATACCGGTTATTTATTGTTATTAAATAACACTGATAAACCAGAAGTAAAAAGGGTAGTCATGATTTATACAGTAGGATTAAACTTTGAATGCTCCTGGATATGGAGACTCTATTAAGACAGCTTGGTATCTTCTTTGCAAAATATGTTATCTGTGGGGTATTGAGAAGTTAAGTTTTTTTCCCAGGATCACAGAGTCAGTACATACTAGGTCTAGGACCTTCCTGATTCTGAGGTTGGCTCTTGATCTACCATATCACCCCTCCTCTCAAATAATTTATTTCTTCATTCAAAGCAGAAATCCAAAAGAAATATGTCCCTAGAAATGTCTGCTTTTGCAATGCTAAATTCTGTTATAATAGTTTTTTAAAGAGCAGAATTTAATGACTGAATAACTATTTATTTCTGCACTCACCAAGTTTCAATCATCTGACTTATTATCAAAAAATTTGTACATCATTTTATAGTGATGATTTTTATCCTAAAAATTTAGAAGTGGCACTCACTTCGGAAAGTATATCCCTGGTTTTTTGTTTCACATAATCACTTATCCACTCTGCTTCTCCTTTTAGTACCTGGAAAGATATGATTCATGACTCATGCAACTTCTTGTCCTTCTCTCGACTGTAAATAAAGCAGCAAATTAACTTTTATTAATCTGCCAGTTATTTATCACCTGTCTCTAATTCCCTGCCATCATTTTTAGTCAATCAACTTTCCCATTTAATTTCTGGGCATAGAGGTTTTGCCAAGGCCCTCTGGAGACTTCCTGTCATTTCTGGGCAGTCTGGAGAGCCTATCTTTGGTATCCATCTCCAAAAGGACCACAGAAGGGATTCATTTAGAATCCTTAATCCTCTTTGCCCCTCTCCTATTTCAAGGAGGTCCTCAAACCAGCCAACCATGGAATTCGGGTGTTCATTCTGTTCAGTGCAGGTCACAGCTTGCAGCGTTTAGGGAACAGTTGACAGACCAGCACTTCTCGGTTTCCCCGTGGTGTATTGAGATGAAATTTGATGAGGGACTGGCATATCCCTCCATCAATTTCTGCTGTCTCTGCAGATTGCTCAGAATCTTGTGAGGCATGCAGAAAAATATTCCCAGGAAACATTTCTGTGGAAATTAAATAAATGATAAACAAGCACCAAGACATCAGGAGGCATCAGTTTTAACAAAGGCAGCTGCTCTTTTCAGTAGTTTGAAAGGGATAGAAAAACGCGCAAAAAATCCATAAGAATTTGTAGGGAGCTGGAGGGCTGACACTGTGGGATTGGGAAGGATCAGGGCATTTTCCTTATGTCTGAGAACATCTGATCAGAGCTTGAAGAGACCATACATCTAGTCCACCCCATCCCTTTGACTTTTTATATGAGGAAATTTAGGCCCAGAAGGAATGATTTTGTCAAAGTCACACAAAGAGAAGTATTCAATTAGAGATTTGAACCAATGTCTTTCATTTTCATATCCCAGACTCTACCCCTTGATCCAAAGAAGACTTCTTTGAGGTTGAAGATCATGGGATAATAAAACCTAATCTGTAAGGGACTTTAGAGGCCATCAAGTCCAATCTCTTTCTTTTATGGTTTGGGAAACTGAGGCTCAAAAAAACTAAAGGTATATCTCAAAGTCAAATGGGTAGTAAGTCCAAGAATTAGGATTTTAACTCAGGTCCTCTGATTTCCAATTCACTTCTCTCTTCCTCTTCTATTACTGTTCCAACTGAGAATCTGAATGATCCCAGGAGGCAAAAGTCACTGTAATCTGGGTACAAACCCCAAAGAAATGAGATTTTCCTCCATATGTATTAGTTCCATTGTCTCCTTGTTATGCATTGAAGTTGGGGGGAAGAAGGGTGCCCTTATATGCTACCTTAGACTTCAAACTAATTAACAGCCTCTTGTCACTAGACTCATGATGTCACATAAGAAACACAGACTAGAAAAAATCCCAATGATTTTTTTCAAGGAACAGAAACTCATAAAATAGAGTATTCATTGATGACCAAGTCAGCCTTAATGGATTCAAAATTCTTCATCAAATGCAGATATAAAATCTATGATGTATACAGTGGAATCTTTGACTTTTTAAGAATAAGCTACTAGATGGAAATAGGTTACCTAATTATTGCTAGTCCGTTAGCCCTTATATACAGCTTGAAGGTCCATAGTTATTATCTCATTTGATTCTCATAGCAACCCTGGGAGGCAGATGCTAACATTATCCCCATTTTACAGATGAGGAAACTAAGGCAAACAGAAATTAAGTGACTTGCACAAAGTCACACGGCTACTAAATGTCCGAGGCTGTCTTCCTGACTCCAGGGCCAGCACTCTATCCACTATGACATTTAGTTGCCTCATCCTCATTAAAATGTAAGGCTTCTGGATGTTTGATATATATTCAGCACTATTTCAAATCATTGTCACCACTCTTGAAGTTGTTCACAAAAAGATTCCCATCCAATTTAATTATAAATTACTACCCCAATAGTTTTTTAAAATGTCATTAAAATATCATTTATCACATTCATTTTTTGAAGAGGACCAATGACATTAGCAGTTGATGTCTTGACTTTTGTGTGAATTGGATTTAAGTGAGGCAGAGTTGCACAAAGTTGTCAGTCTAATGTTCTTTTCCTGAGTCATCAAAGTCCAGTGGAAAGACAAGAGGCAAGATGTCCCGGGATGCAGTAGATGACGTGGCATCTTTCGTGTCTGATCAAACTTAAACCCTCCACAGTGCCTGCCTTGTGGCCATTGGAACAAATTGTTCCCATTTGTCCTTTCTGGCACAAGTCTTCACATGCTTGGGGTAGACATCACCCTACTTCACCAATGGGTCTGAGGCCAGTCAGTTACCCTGAGGCCGGTTTAGCCCATCTGCCAAGAAGGTTTACTGGGGTGTGGCTGCTGCCCATGCTACAGCTTCTTGGAGATACAAATGAGTGCTGTATGACAGATGGACACCAAAGGTGGATCAGAAGCCCTGAAAAGGCCTTGGCAATCTCTCACACCAAAGGGACTAGTCTTCCCTGAGCACGCCATAAACTCCTATTTGTCACATAAATAGAAGTGAAGTAGGAAAGCATGTGAGGGCTTTGTCCTAGGTTTCTCAAATTTAGAGGACACTGATAGCACTTATACTCCTTTAGAAGTGTAAAAATGACTGAGTTTAGCACCTTGTTAGCAAGAACAATTAGTTAAAATAGAAAGCTACCAGATGGAGCATTACTCCTACTCCCAACCTGCTCCACCATAGGTAAGCAGCTCCATATTTACCGAGAGTGTCTCATGGTCTGTTCTCTGTCCCCAGGACCGAATTTATCTTTAGCAGCTTATGAGAAGGTGCTTTTTGGGCTTCTTGCCCAAACCTTATTTTGAGAAGCTTGCTCTAAGAGGAGAAAATATGAATTATTGCTCTGCAGTTAAGTAAGGATTTCCTGAGCATGAGGAGAGTGAGCCATGGGGGTCTGAGAAGTGGTAATACCACCAAATCTCAGTGGATAGAAACGCAGGTTATCAAGGGATGGCTTCCCACTAGGGGAGAGAGAAAACTCATCCATGTGGCATACTTTAAGAGAGACCACACGAACTTTCATCTTGAACATCTCCACCATTTGCTTCACATTTCAACTCTGGAGACAGATTTGTTCTTTTGTCTTAAAGCATCTCAGGTTCAAAATATCCCAAAAATGATAAGAGAGGAGATCATTGTTTCAATATTTCAAAGATCCTGGTTGCATTGACATGGATGGTCTCTTTGTTCTGCTCACAGCCCTTCTAGACTTCAGTAAGTGTTTTTTCATTGTCGTCTGGGGCCACCTTTATAGAAAAGGGATATTCAGAAATAGAGATCTGACAATATAATCCCTCTACAAAACAAATTCTACCATCTCCATAATTCTAGTAGGATTAAATATTTTACTCCTCATTTTGGCGTGTAACCCCTTTCTGGATCTGGGACCACCTTATTTTTCACTCCATTATGCACTGCTCACTTTGTGTCCTCCATTATCCGGTCAAACTGGTTTTCTTGCTGTTCCTCACACATCACACCATCTCCTCTATGGGCTTTTGCACAGGTTATTCTCCATGCTTATAATTTTTCCCTTCCTCACCTCTATCTCTTAGAATTCCTGGTTTCCAAACTCTGCTCCAATGCAGCATTCCCTCTGAGACGTTTCTTGATTCCCCCCAGTTTCTCTTGCCACCCCTTCCACTTTGTATTTATTTTGTTTACTGCATGCATGTTTTCTCCTTTATAGAATGGAAACTCCTTGAGGCTAGAGTTTCACTTTTATATTCTTATTGCCTAAAGCACAGTAGGTGCTAAAACACTTTATTTTTGATTGTTAGGTGATGATGATTCCACTACCAGCAATTAACTCATCAACCCACCATTTTTCCCCAGATAACTTGCAAGTGAGGGTTTGGGATACCAAAACAATGAAATAAAGAACCTATAGGTATGATTGAGATTTATGTTGAGGCAAGGAAGGTATAGAAGGGATAAGAGAGATCAGAGTGTAGCTCAGAGGAAGATCCTCCCAAAATGGCCAAACCAGTTGGGACACTGCAGCATAGGGCCCTAAGAAGCTCGAAGGCACATGTGGGTGCTGACTAGTTGGGAATTTGGATGCCACAAATGAATGAAGGCCCCTAAAGGAGAGATAGGAAGGTATTAAGGCTTAGCTTTATCTGTTTCATAATTTTGCCAGGATCCAGGCTATGAACAATGATTTTAGGATAAAGAGATGGACTCCATATTAATGAATTTTTATATCTATAATTTATATTTGGGGATACTTAAACACTATATAGAATAGAAAAGAGCAAATAAAATACTAGTTAAAAGAAGAAAAAGCTGCCACTAGGCAGCTGGGATGAATTAGTTCTTGGACAGGCAGCTTGGCTGGAGAGGCAGTGCTGGCCTGAGAGGCAGCAGCTAACCAGGTTCAAACCTTGCCTTTGGTACTTCCTAGCTGAGGCTCCCTGGGGAAGTCACTTTACTGCTCTGATCCACAATGTGCTTATTGGTAAAATGGGGATAATAGCATATGCACTCCTTAACTTGTAGGCTGTTATTAGGAAAGGGCCTTGTAAATCTGAAAGTGCTCTGGAGCTCAGACCTGTTATTACGATTGCAGCCAAACACTGAATTTAGCTAGGAGCTTGCTGGCAGCTCAGGTAAAGAGGGAGACTCTGCATGCTGGGTTGTCTGACAGGAGTTCCAATGGAGAGCAGTCTTTTTCTGGCACTGAATTTTAGGAGATATTTATCCCATGGGGCCTGGTTTCATGGAATCCCTGAGAATTGGAAGGGACCTTACAAGCTGTCCAATTTAACCCATATCTGAACAAGGACCCCCTCTCCAACATCTTCAACAATTGGAGATTCAGCCTTTGTTTGAAGACCTCCAATGAGAGATAATCTTGAGGCAGTCCAGTCTATTTGGAGATAGCTCTAAGTGTCAGGAGGCTTCCCTGGACATTAACCTAAATCGGGCTCTTTGTGGCTTCCCAGCCATTACTTCTGGTTCTGCTCTGAGGCAGCTCTCTCCCACATGTCAGCCCTTCAAATGTTTGAACACCACCCTGTAAAGGATGTGGGGTAACATCGCGAATGACACAATCAATTATACTTTTGAAAAAACACAAGATTTCCATCAAGTAGATGTTTCTTTATTGGCTGGTTTTGTAGTTGGGGGGAGGTGGGGAGAGGATGGCTTGAAGTTGTATGGTAAACATTTCAGATGTATGAGTGACAGCCAGTGGAAATATTTTGAAGGTAGAAAAAATAAGATCTAGCAACTGATTGGATATGTAGGATGACTGAAAATGAGGAGTCAGGAATGCAACAATGAGAGATAGTATTAGTCATAGAAGGGGAACATCAGCAGCCAGTGCTGCCAGGGGAGCAAGAAGGACTGAGAAAGGGGCAGCTATGTAGTACAGTGAGGAGAGCACCGGCTCTGGAATCAGGAGGACTTGAGTTCATATCTGGCCTCAGATACTTGACACATTTACTAGCTGTGTGACCTTGGGTAAGTCACTTAACCCCAATTGCCCTGTCTTCCCCCCTCAAAAATTTTTTTTAAAAAAGGACTGAGAAAAAGAAAACATTTGATTTGGCATTTTTGCCCTCTCTTTTTAAGGTGGGATGTGAGCATAAGTATTCTTGATTTGGGGCTGCCTCTCTATGTACTAATTCACACTGCTCCTTTATCTTATATGTACTCCTCATATAACTGCTGCAATCAGACCATAAAACGCTCTACTCAATAAAGGCATCTCTGGAGAAACTAAAGTGGTTTCCAGATTTAGAGCTTTCTAATGATTGAATGAAGGAGCCAGTTAGGTGGCTCAGTGGATACAGCACTAGGTCTGGAGTCAAGAATGCTTGAGTTCAGAACTGGCCTCAGACACTCACTAGCTGTGTGACCCTGGGCAAGTCACTTAACCCCGTTTGCCTCAGTTTCCTCATCTGTAAAATGAGCTGGAGAAGGAAATGGCTAACCACTCCTGTATCTTTTCCATATTGGTGTGCTATGGCCTGTAGGGTCATAAAGAGTCACAGTGATTTTTGTGAACAGTCCTTGGAGCACCGAGAGGAAAGACTATTCCATTAGTTTGCTAAATAAGTGGTGTGCACATCCACTAGGCCCATATCTCTCGAGCATCAGCTTCGCCAATGAGAGTCTGAGACTGGCTGGGTAACGATCATCTAGTAGCCATGTTATGCAGCATGTGCCGAAGGGTCAGTATGTTAAGAGGACCACAAAACTACAGAATTTAGAGCTAGAGGTGGCCTAAGCCCACCTCAGTTTAAAGGTAAGGGAAAGCGAGATGATTTCCGAGCAATCCGCATTGATCCAGAGCTCAGAATCCCTTGATTCAATCCTTTGAACGGACAGATGAAGAAACTGAGGCCCGAGTGATCTGCCGATGGTCCCACAGGTAGGAGTGGTATCAGCAGTAGTTATAGTTAGCATTTATATGACACTTTGATGTTTGCAAACATTTAATTGTGTTATTTGATTCTCATTACAATGCTATGAGACAGGTACGGTTATTAAACCCATCTTACAGCTAAGGGAACTAAGGTCTGAGAGAGCTAATGCATCTAGCTCAGGGCCCCTCAGATACTTATTAGCTTGAACTCGGTTCTTCCTGACTCCAGGTCCAGCACTAGCCACTGCACCACCTAGGTGTATCAGAGTTGGGGCTTGAGCCCACACGCTCACTTTAGAGGCATTATTTTCTCCACTTCTTAGCTCACCAACTAACCTGGAAAGATCCTTAATGTTAGACACAGTGTCATCATATGCCTGAATAAATGGAAACTAGTAAATAAATCCATATTTGATAACCTAGGCCAAGAAAGCTATCTCTTAATTAGATTAATTGAATTGCCAAGATTCTGTGTAATCTAGGAAGTATTCTTTTTTTAAAACAATTAACCATATAGAAGACTCCTTTTTTTATAACATCATAGATCTAGAGCTGTATGGAAACTTAACGGCCATTGAGTCTTTCCCTTAAATTTTACAAGAGGGAAACTGAGGCCCAGAGAGTGAAATGGGTAGTAAATGGAAGAGCTGAGATTCAACCTAGATTCTTTTACACCAAATATAACTTTCACCTATACTATGCTGTCTTTATTGTCCTTGTTCATTTGCAGTGAATTAACTGTACTGAGCAGGTACTTTTCATGATCCCCATGTTGCAATTCTTTGAATCTCAAGTCAAAAGCCTGGTGTGGTATCAAGCAGCAGCACAATCATAGAATGTCATGAAAGCTTTGTCCTTGAGAAGACATGAAAAGATGAACCTGTGCGAAGATGGAGGACTATGAGTGGGGAACACCTGGAGGAGGAATACATTTAGAAATTAAGGTTACATAAAAACAAAAGCTATCAATAATTTTTAATTCAATAGTAAGTCTGCCAAATAACGAGATACTGTATTTGAAACATGTCAAGCTTGCAGAACCTACTCAGTACATTTTAGCTCCCCAATCAGGTAATGATTGTTCCAGAGTATTTTAAGTAGATAGATAAAGCATTTATTAAGTGCTTGCTATGTGCCAGTAACTGTGCTAAATTATATGAATACAAATATAAGCAAATGTAATACATCCTTAAGGAGCTTACATTCCAATTCAAATTCACACGTAAAAGGGAACTGAAAATAGTGGTGAAAGGGTGTGGGGAGAGGAAAGTGACTCCTAGGAAGAAAGTGGAAAAGTCCAGAGAGAGAAGAGTGCAGCCAGGAGAAAAGTGAGCAGTGACACACCCTTGACACCTCTGGGACAAGGATTCACCGATTAAAATAGAGGCCATAGGACAGAGGCATCTTGGGCTTAGAAGAAAGCTGATAGAGAGGTAGAAAAAGTCCAGAGAGTCAAGGATGGAGCTGATAGTGAAATGTTTTCCATCCTTTCCCTTCTTGTAGTGGGCTTCCAGAAATCCCAATACTTGTTTTCTTGGCTTCTGAAGGTCAGTTGTAGAGGCTTAATATATGTTTGTTGAATTGAATTGAATAATTATAAATATCTATTCAGTATATTCAGGAATAAATGTTGATATCTCACCCTCCAGGGCTCAGACATTAAGAGATACTGTTCTAAGAAAATATGTCAATTAGGTACTTCTTTACTATTTGCATTCATTCAAAGGTGTTATGAGAACATTGCCAATTATCGTGTTGTTATGATAGACCATAATGAAAACCTGTTATGTTAATGATGAGACAGGTGTTCATCATTTGGTGGACTCCTGAGATGATGGATGGCAGAGTCATTAGGAACATTGACAGAAAGTTCCAAATAATTCCATCTCAGGCTTCATGAAGGCTCAGGAGCATGAATATTCTGATCTCTTTGGCATACAGAAAATTGGACTGTACTTTGGACTTACAAATAGGGGTTGAAACATCTTACCTACCAATTCAAAACAGTGAGTTTATATTGTGCACTTCTGGGTTGTTAATACTCAGCACTGTCAGGGGAGACAAAGAAATCTATGATCTCAAAAAATTTACAACTCTATCTGTATTTTTGTTTGTTTTATTGATGCCTCCTGTTTTGATATCACAGTCTTTTTTCAGCTATAACCCAGAAGGATAAAAAGAAATATGCTTAAGCAAAACCTAAGACATAATAACCATGTCTGACCACATATGCAGCCTTCCACACTCCTAAGCCCATACGTTTCCATTGAAAGGAGAAAGGTGCTTTTCCCCCCATGACTTCTCTTTGACCAAAATGGTCCATTAAGATTATACAGCATGTAGCTTCACTTTACTGTTCTTCACATGTGCATGATAGTTGGTTTATATTAACTGAAGAAACATTTATTGTTCATGGGTAGGTAAAACTAATATAATTTTTAAAATGGCAATTTTACCTTCAATGTCACCCTAATTAAATTACTAAAAAATGTTTTACTAAGTTAGAAAAATAATTACAAAGTTCATTTGGAAGAACAAAAAGTCAGGAAATTCAAAGAAACCAGAGAAGAAAGATGTAAAGGAAGTAGCTTCAGCAGTATCAGACCTTAAACTATATTTTAAGGTAAGCCCATTGTTGAAGTATAAAAGGATAATTTCAGTTATTGTAAATTAAAATTTTCTTGAATCAATAAAACCTATGTTATTGATTCAAGAAAAGACGAGAAAAGAAGGAATGCAGAAAATTGGGGCAAAACCTTCATAGACAATATCTCAGATAGGATGTGATCGGGTTGGAATGTTGCTGTGGTGTAGGAAATGATGTGTTGGTTGATTTAGAAAAACATGGAAAGACTTGGACTTATGAAGGAAGATACTGTCTACCTTGAGAGAAACAGATGATAGGAGGAAATAAGCATAGTACAGTCTTACATACATGTGTATATGTGTGTATACATGTGTATGTTTATGGATATCTATGTCTATTTATGTCTATGTCTGTCTGTCTGTCTGTTTGTCTATCTATTTATCATCTACATCCATGCTTGATTGTAGTCTTCTTTGGGGCAGGGTAAAGGAAGGGGAAAAATAAGTAAAAAGTACACAACAGAGAACAAAAGAAACCAATAAGGCGGCCTTGAAAACAATGTGTAGTATTTATTATATAGATTTTCTTGAAATGGAAATGTAGTCTTTTATATGGAATCCTCTTTTATGGCCTGCTGAGTACATGGAAATGGATTTTTTTCCCTGTTCTCATTTTGTATTTAGGTTTAAAATAAAAATAAATTAAAAAAAAAGATTTACAATGTTTTCCTGGTTCTACTTAGAGGAAATTACCTCTCATTGGGGAATACACACATGAGAGAAGGTAAATAAAAAAAACTTTAAATTTGAGGTCAAGGAAACTATAGAAGATACGGTAGGTGTTCCATCCACATACAGATGAGGGTAACCTGGTGAGATTTCAATCAAAGCCAAAGGCTGCAAAAGACAAAAAGAAAACCATACTGAAATGTAAAATGGAAAGCCTTGAGATTGCAAAATAAAGAGTCTATACCTTAGAGAATGTAGAGGCCTGTGAAATAATGAACTTGCTTCTAGGGCACAGACTGACGTGATACCTTGGTCCTTAGCCATTCTTCTGCATAAGACTCTAAAAGTGGTCTGGGAAATAGAAGTGTCTGAATTGGAACTGATCTCCAAACACCAAGATGGTATACCTTGCAGAGCGACAATAACTTTGGATCAGGAAGGCTTTTCAAACAGGAGAGGTCTGGCTCCCCATCTCCTGTTTTCTAGCTCCTCTCTGTTGCTTGGGGGCAGCTAGAAGGCTCCATATTACATAGAGCTCGAGGCCTGAAGTCAGGAAGACTCCCTGTGTTCAAATCTGGCCTCAGACATTTACTAGCTATATGACCCCGGGCAAGTCACTTCACCCTGTTTGCCTCGGTTTCCTCATCTATAAAATGAGCTGGAGAAGGAAATGGCAAACCACTCCAGTATCTTTGCCAAGAAAACCCCAAATGGGGTCATGAAGAGTCGAACAAGACTGAAACAACTGAATAACAACAATAACAGTCTATTAACTATCTTTCCCAATTAGAAAATAAGCTCCTCGAGAACAGGGACTATCTGGCTTGCTTTGACTTGTATCCCTGGCTCTTACCATAGTTCCTCACATATAGTAAGAATATAAGCAATCCTTGGTGACTGGCTGAAATAGCAGTATGATGCTGGCTAAAACTGGTAAAGGAATACATTTGCCTATCAAAGATTGACTCCATGGAGTCTGCTAGAGCAATCTGTCCAGCAGAGATTCTGCACCCTATGTCACAATAGCCTTCCTGACAGTTGTGATTCAGGTGACCTGGCTGTCCCAGGCTGTCAGGAGTCCAGTAGCCAATTTACCCATCATGCCCAATGGCTGAGCAACCTGTCTGGTCCAGCTCAGAAGAAGCTAAACTTGGTTAGGAGCTAGGAAAGTTTATAGAGCACCCTGCTTGACTCAACCTGGCAGAGGATGGACCTATTAATCTGAGACACTGCATCCTATGAAGAGCAAGCCCAATAGAACCATCTTTCCAGTTGAAATGCATGCCCTGAAAGGCATCAGTCCCAGTGACTATAACTGGTGTAGTGTCAATCAACAACACCACAGCCTGACCCTCTGGAGATAGGAAACACATTAAAGCCTTGTAATTCTGGAGTCACGAAGTGCCTTGGCCCCACACCTCTAAATTTGTACCTTATTCCTATTGTGCTTTTAGTTAATGTGATTTATGTCTCTTAAGCCTCTCCCAAACCAACCAGCGATTCCGTATTAGGGGAAGACAAAACCCCTGGTTTTGGAGAAAAGTCTTTGTAATGATGGTCCTTGCTATGTCATTTAAATAGCTTTGCCAAAGAACTGATTCTACTGCTGGATCGTTAAGAGAAGGGAACCACTGGGGGCTTGTGAGTTAGTATTAGGAAGATAGCCACACATGGGATTATTTCTAGGATCCTGAAACTAACATCAGCCACCCATCATGGGACCAAACCTGCCACTATCCTGACAAAAAGTCACTAAGGTGGAAGGGATCTGAGAAGGGGTGTTATATGAGATAAATTGCCATATAGATTGTGTAGACAAGACTCTCCATAAAATTTCAAGGAAGCAATCAATTTAGTTTGGGAAAGGGGGGTTTAACAAGATGCATAGGTTTTGGATAGACAAGAAGGAGAGAAAAGTAGAGAAGAACTGGAATAAAAAGAGAAAAGAGAAGAGAGGGGAGGTCAGGGAAGAGAAAAATATTCAAAGAGAGTGGAATGTTATGAGTACAGAGACCAGAAAGCACAAAGCATGTTTAGGTGGCCAATACTTAGGAAACCTCTTGGGCACCTGCAGAACTGCATGTCAGAGAAAAAAAAACAGATTTGGTCAGCTTACAGAGTGGTTTGAATGCCAGGATAAGGAATTTGGTCATTATTCTTTAGGCAACGGGGAATGCTTTAATGATTTAGACACAATAGATTTAGAGCTAAAAGGAACCTTAGAAGTCATCTGGTTTGAGCCCTTCATTTTACAGATGAGAAAACCGTCCTAAGGTCATCAAAATGGAAAGAAACTGATATAGGACTCAAACATGAATTTTTCTCTGACTCCAAACCCAGGGACATTTCCAGTGTACCACATGATCAAAGTAGTGTTTATGGAATACCACTTTTGAATGATACAATGGAATGAGGATCAGGCATAGAATTAGGAAACCTACTTTGGAATTCTGCCAATATCCCTCTTAGAAGCCATATGGCTTTGGTCAGTTTACTCATCTCTAAGGGAGATCAGAATGGATTAGATTATCTTTAAGGTTCGCTCCATGTACAAATCCTATGCCTTTAGCAGCACATTGGACAGATCTTCTGTGGAAACTTACAGGAAAACAGACAAGAATCACATAGAATGAGAAGCAGTGTAATGGACAATAGATAACATTAATATTGATTGATGAGATCACAAATCCATCTTATCATCTTCATAGTTCTTGGTTCTAGGTCTTCCTCCTGCTCTTTGGGGGCTTCAGAACAGCTTGGAATCAAAAGCCCTCGAAGTCATCTTTCTCCTGCTCACTCAGTAAAGCTCCCACTGCGAGCTGGCAACTTTTGCCTTTGAATTTTGCAGGAGAAAGGGACTGGTTCTTCTCCTAGTTTCTGCTCTCCTCAGGTCAAAAGGAAAAAAAAAAAGAGGAAGAAAAGCCTGTCAGAATTACTGCCCAGAACTTTATAAAACATTATAATGTTCTTTCTGACCAAAATATTTTCCTCTCCTCTTCCGTTCTACTTTGTAACTAGAAGCTGGTATAAAATCCTAGTAGGTAAGAGGTCATTAGGCAGCCCAGTGGATAGCGTATTGATTTGGGGTCAGGCAGACCTGAATTTGAATCCTATCTCAAGCGCTAAATATGTGGCCCTAGGCAAGTCACTTAATTTCTACCTGCTTTAATTGGCTCATCTGTCAAATGAGGAAATAAGGACGCCTACTTCCCAGAGTTGTGAGGATCAAACAAAATGATACAATACAGTATGACACGATAGGATATGATTCTATGATGGAATGTAAAGAAAAGTAAATAATGTAATGTAACATAATTAGTGCTTTACAGACCTTAATGTACTAAATAAACCCTAGTTTTTATGATTAATGATAATAATACTAGCACTAAAATAATAATAATGATTTACATCGAATGCTTGTTAAATGGATTGTCAGAATGAAAAAGCATTTATTAAGCATTTACTATGCTACAAGCACTGTGCTAAGTGCCAGAGACACAAATTCAAGAAAACAAGGCAGTGCCTGTCCTCTCAGAGTTTCCATTCCAAGGGAAGAAGCCAACGTGGAAAGACGAGCTGGAAAGGACTAATTCGCTGAGCTGCCCAACCATTTTTTCCTTCTTCGTGAACATTTCAAAGTCCATTTAACCACCATCCAGTTTGTTTCTAAACAGAAGCATACAGTGAATTTTCCACATAGATAAATTGACAATTTATTCCAATTTCAGCTTGAGATGAATGTAATGACTCAATACTGATCGCTTTCCTTCAGGAAGAATTCTCTCTTGGAAATATGTGGAGTGTTCTTCGTGGAAATTTTATTTGGTTATTTTGGTGGTAGGGCAAAACCGGTGTTAGGTTTTTTAATTAGTGCTATGATAGGAAAAAGGGAAAGAGGTAAAGACAGAAATTTACTGAACCCTCTAAACCAGAATGTGGGAGAAATCAGTGGGTAGTCTTTGACATTTGACAGCTGCGCAACCATGGACTAAAAATGTGATGAATTACCAAGGTCATGTGAATTGCTCAAGGTTATGCAATAGGTTAATAAGAAGGCAAACCCTGGATTTCAACCCAGGGCCTCCAACTCCAAATCCACTTCTATTTTCCCTCTATCATCTTGCCCCTCAAAATCAGCTTCATGCCCCTGGGCCCTAAGGAAATGCACCAAGGAAATAAAAGGGAGCTAAGGAGCTGCTGAAGACAAATGTAGAAGCTCTTTTTATGTTTGGATACAATATTTATCTCTGTAAAGGCCAGCTTGGCATGCTGACTCCACGAAAGGGAAGAGACATTCTAAATTCAAGGTAAGTTGACAGAGGGAAGGCAAGAAGCCAGGTCTCCCGACTTTCTGCTCTGAAGGAAGGATTTTTTAAAAATGGTTTTTATTATTTCAATAATAAAAATGTATGAGCTCAGTTTATAAACAGTTTAGTTCAGTCACTAAACTAGGGGGTAATTTACCATCAAGTTAAAGGTCCTGCTGGGGCTGATGAGGATCATTTATCTGTATTCTCATTATCTAGCACAGTGTTTGGCACGTAGGTGCTTATTAAATCCATGTTTGATAGAATTATTGATAGATTGATTAGCATATTGACACTGTGTAATTGAAGGTGCTTAAAAATTGTAAAACAGTAACCAAGTATTTTAAGTAGCTTAAACATCTCCCCAGCCAATCATGTTCATAGCCCCATGATAACCCTCACTGCTGCCAAATTAATGCGCCTAAAGCAGAAGTCTGATTATATCACTCTCCTGATTAAGGATCTTCCCTGGCTCCCAATTGTCCCTAGGATAAAATAGGTTCACATATATAGATCCAGAAGAGACCATTGATGACATCTACTCGCAACACTCTTATTTTACACATGAGGAAATAGGCTCCTAGAAACATTAAGTGACTTGCCCAAGGTCACACAGGTAGAAAGTGTCAATGTTAGGATTGATTGCCAGGTCCACTGCTCAGTATCACTACTTCTCAAACAGAAACTTCTCCACCTGGAATTTAGAGCCCCCCACTCTGTCGCCTCTCTTGGCAGATTTATTTCTAATCACTCTTCTTTAATCCTTCTGTTGTACTAAAGTAATCTTCTATTCCCCAAAGCAAATTTTTTCTTTCTGTCTGTTCTTGAGGCCTACAAACCCTCCTCCTTGATGCTTATTAGAATCCTTAGCTCAGGAGCCCTCTCTGATTTCTTCCAGGAGGTCTTGCTGGCTTCCTCTTCAAATGAACCTGTCTTTATTCTTTATTTTCCATCAGCTCTTCTGATGAGGAAGACATTTCACAAAGTGCTTTAAATATGACACATCATGTGATACTCAGGTAGGAGATTTTTAAAAACTCCACTTTAAAGATGAGGAAACTGAGGCTTAGGGAGGATAAATAATTAGCCCCAGGGACATAGAGCTAATTTGTATCTGAAGCAGAATTTGAACTCACATTCCCTTGACTCCAAGGCCAGAACTCTATCCACTATGGCAAACTGACCCTAGTAAGGAATTAATTGTTGAATTGAATTGAGTTAAAATGAACTGAATTGGATTTGATTGGATTATGTTTGAAGCAATTATATGCCTTGCAAAAATAATGCTAAGAAAAGTTGATGAGTAAGCATATATTTTGGGGAAAACATTTTAAATGAGGTCTATGACCTTTAAGACAACAGCAGAGACATCAACATTTTTTAGAAAAAAAAATGTTCTTTTTGCTCTGTGCCATCATGGTATAATAAACATTTTTCCCCAAAGAAATGATGACTGCATCTGCAGTATTAGCAATCAAAATACAAATTGCCTGGGTTATTCAAATAAGCACTTCATTTTCTCCTCAAAAATGCAAGAGAACAAGGATAATGAACAAGAAAGGAATTTCATTTTATAATTTTTACTCATCAATAGATCTAGATTTTTTTATTCGAATGAAGCAGAGGAAAATTCTGCTAAGGAAAGGATAATAACATTTTTTTTAAATCCTTTTTTTTTACTTTTTTATTTTTTATAATAAATTTATTTTTTTATTTTTAGTTTATAGCACTCAGTTCCACAAATTTTTGATTTCAAATTTTCTCTCCCTCCCTCTCTTCCCCCCTCCCCTCGCAAGATGGCATGTATTTACTTTTAACATTCTTTTCTTTTTAAATTTCAAGTACCAGATTCTCTCTTTTTCCAGCTCCTTCACCACTCACAGAGAAAACAAACAACATGGCATCAATTATACATGTGAAATCATGTAAAGCATATTTCCATATAAGCCATACCACAAAAAAGCAAATAAAAAAAATAAAGTAAGAAAATTATACTTCAGTTTGCACTCAGAGTTCATCAGTTCTGTCTCTGGTGGTGAATAACCTTTTTTCATCATGAGTCCTTGGGAGTTGTCTTGTATCATTGTCTTGATCAAAGTAGCCAATTCTTTCCCAACTGATCATCATCACAACACTGCTTTTACTATGCAAATGATATCCCAGTTATCACTTCACTTTGCATCAGTTTATACAGGTCTTGCCATATTTTTTTTCTGAAACCATCCCCCTTGTCATTTCTTATAGCACAATCATATTCTATCGTAATCATATGCCATTCTCTAATTGAGCATCCCAATAATTTCCAATTCTTTGCCACCACAGAAAGATCTGCTGTAAATATTTTTGTACATACAGATCCTTTTCCTTTTCCTTTGCTCTCTTTGGGGTACACTGGTATTGTTGGATCAGAGAGTATGTGAAGTTTGGTAGACCTCTGGGCATAACTCCAGATTGTTCTCCAGAGTGGGTGGACCAGGTCACTACTCCAACAATAGTTCATTAATGTACCTATCTTCCTTCACCCCTTTGTGCCAGTAAGGCAAAATGGGCTTAGTTTAACGGGTGCCCTTGAGGAGTTTGGCTTTTGTTTATGGTGAAAGTACTTTCACCTGTTAAACGCTAAGCTCCAGGCCCAAAGCCCTACCAGGTGTGAAACCCCTGTGGGCGTAGATTAAAGACTTAAAA
>JAQQSZ010000105.1:0-33278 GCA_028646595.1 Phalanger gymnotis | reverse complement strand
TGGGTTATGACAGCTCATAGACTAAAGAGTTCTATGTTCCGAGCCTGGGGGGATGCGCCAGCTCTGCCACACCAGCACTCCTCCTTCCCCAAGAACCCCCTACCCGGACTGGGCTTAGATCTTCTGCAGGCTCTTCACTCCTGCTCTGATCTGCCACTTAATTCCTCCCACCAGGTGGGCCTGGGGCCAGAAGCAACTGCAGCTGTAGTTCTGTAGCTACCCCACCTCTGCTGCCCCAGGGGCGGGTGACCGAACTGCAAACTCCCTGTCCCCAGCAGCTTTTCCCACTAACCTTCTCTGTTGTGTTTGCTGTTTGTGAGTTGAGAAGTCTGGTAACTGCCACAGCTCACTGATTCAGGGTGCTAGGGCATGCTTCGCCCTGCTCCCGGTCTTGTAGGTCTGCGCGGCCCACACTGGGCTCTGCTCCGCTCAGCTCCGCTCCCCTCAGTTCCCAGCTCCGTGCAGGATAGACCTTACCCAGAGACCATCCAGGCTGTCCTGGGCTGGAGCCCTGCTTCCCTCCGCCGCTTTGTGGGTTCTGCAGTTCTAGAATTGGTTCAGAGCCATTTTTATAGGTTTTTGGAAGGAATTGGTGGGGAGCTCATGGTAGTCCCTGCTTTCCAGCTGCCATCTTGGCTCCGCCCCCCCAGAGGACTTTCAACATTGTGGATGAAAAGAACTTAGGTGAGCAGAAATTTTTAAATGCAAATGTAAGAATAAAAAGAAACTGAGAAAGGTAAATGTTGTTGTTCAGGTCTGACTCTTTGTGATCCCATTTGGGGTTTTCTTGGCAGAGATACTGGAGTGGTTCACCATTCCCTTCTCCAGCTCATTTTACAGATGAGGAAACTGAGGCAAGCAGGGTGAAGTGACTTGCCCAGGGTCACACAGCTAGGAAGCATCTGAGGCTGGATTTGAACTCAGGAAAAGGAATGTGATTCTAAGCCTAGAACTCTATCCACTGTGACATCTAAAAGATAAATCCATTTGAACTATTAAAAGGGGATAATTATTATAATTATGAACTGCTTACGTTCTAATAACGGGAAAAGAGGCAATTGTCCCCCAACTAAGGGTCTACTGTACAGTAATCCAATTGAGGAATGATTATGGTTATGAAAGGGGAAAAAATAGAACACCGGCCCTGGAGTCAGGAGGACCTGAGTTCAAATATGGCGTCAGACACTTACTAGCTGTGTGACCTTGGGCAAGTCACTTAACCCCAATTGCCCTGCCTTCCCCCCTCCAAAAAAAGGGGAGAAAAGAGGTTGATGTAATATGCAGCCCAGCTGGTTTTTGTTAATTTTATACAAATAAATTATGTTTCTGTATTTTTCCTTTCCCTTCCTTTCCTTATGCTGTCATTCATTCACTCATTCATTCATTCATTCATTCAACAGGCAGTAATTAAGTAACATTCATCCACTAAGCACTAGATTCTAGGAAAGAAAGAAAGTTTAGATAGAATAAATTTTCTGTCCTCATGGAGTTCACAGGCAAACCACTCCAGTATCTTTGCCATGAAAACCTCAAATGGGGTCATTAAGTGTCAGACACAACTGAAAAGCAACTGAACAAAAACAAAAAAGCTTGATAGAAGGCAAACAGAGGTTACAATAAAATTTCATCTTGACGGAAAGACCCCCAAGTACAGAGCAGCCCACCTGTGGTAACGGCTGTCATCATGTGGTTGGAAGGGAGGCAGAATCCTACCCAAGACGCTTAGTAGCTATGTGAACCTGGACCAGTCACATATCGTCTTTCAGCTCCAGTTTCCTCATCCGTAAAATGAGGCTAATAAGGTGACCTGCCTTACAAGGGTATCAGGAGGATCAAACAAGATCACATATTAAACTTTGGAAATCTTAAAGAGCTACATAAACACTATTTTTATTTTTATTTTTTGGAGGAGAGAAGGCAGGGCAATTGAGGTTAAGTGACTTGTCCAAGGTCACACAGCTAGTGTCAAGTGGCTGAGGAGGGATTTGAACTCAGGTCCTTCTGACTCCAGGGCTGGTGCTCTACTCACTGTGCCACCTAGCTGGCCCCATTTTTATTCTTATTATTCATGTGAATGTTCCCTTCAGTGATTTAGATCACAGACTAATCACGCCTGTCTATTCTATGTGACTCTTGCTCATGTTCTTCCATGAATCTAACCAATATATCAGGGCCTCCTCTCATTCTTTTGACATCATCTGGATACCAGCAAAACACTCGGGCTGTCCCTTGATCGTCTCTCCATATACCCTCAACATCTTTTCCCTCTTGTCCCCCCTTTTGTTGGATGACGTTCTGAAACAAAGACTAGCAGCACCAATTGAAAAAGGATTCTGACGTTCACCTGAAGGCACGGTTGGGCAGAATGTTAGCCTGGAAGTGCGGACCTGATAGGAGGCTATTGCAATAGTCCAGGTGCGAGAACCTGAGATTCCTCACGAAGGGGACGAGTCATACCGGTCAAAAGATAGGCACGAACGATTCTCAAAAGAAGACTTTTCACAAATTATCAACAAGCCTGTGAAAGGTCATTCCAAATCACCCCCAAAATGAGAGAAATGCGAATCAGAACTGCTCTGAGGTCTACCTCATGCCCAGCAAACTGGCAAAGGGAACAGTAGATAGAAGTTATCGACAGTGGAAGAAATATTGGAAGGTGGTCATGCTAATGTATTGTTGATAGAGGGGTGAATGGTCTAATTGTTCTGGATAGCAATTTGTGAATAGGATAAAAAAAAGGGTCCCGGAAGTTCTACTGGTGGGAACGTATCCCAAAGAGTGACAAAAAAGGGGGGCCCCACACGTGCCAAAATATTCAAAGCAATACATTTCATTTCTAGTTCTTTATTACCACAAAGTGGGCATGTGTTGATTGGGGAATGGTTTAGCCAATTGTGGTATGTGAATGTTGTTGTTCAGTTGTGTCTAATTCTTCATGACTCCATGGACCGTATAGTCCATGGAGTTTTCTTGGCAAAGATACTGGAGTGATTTGCATTTCTTTCTCCAATGGATTAAGGCCGACAGAAGTTAAGTGATTTGCCCTGGGTCACACAGGTAGTAAGTGTCTGAGGTTGGATTTGAACTCAGGCTTTCCTGATTTCAGCCCAATGTTCTATTCACTGAGCCGCCAGCTGCCTCTGTGAATATGTGTTAATGTAATGGAATATTATTGTGCTACGAAGAACAATGAATATGAGGAATTTGGAAAAGCAGAGGAAAACTTATATGAACTGATGAAAAGGGACGTAAACAGAACCAAGAAAATGCTACAGAGTATCCCAAAAGTCTTAGTGCAGTTTTAAGCTTTAATTTAATTAAGCAATTAAGGCTTAATTAAAACTTAATTTAAAAATTAATTAAAACTGCACTAAGGCTTTTGGAGCACCCTGTATTATGAGAACTACAATAGTGTAAAGGAAAAGAATAACAAAATGGACCAAGAGAGGGGAAAATTCACTTCCCTTACTATGCTGGAGAGGCAAGGGAAGGACTATGGATATAAGGTGCTAGTATATGCTGTCAGATGTAATCCATGTGTTAGTTGGTTTTAATTATTATTATTTTTTGTTACTATGGAAAGTTCACAGGGTTAAGAGGGAGAGGAAAATGGGAATATTTATGAATGACTGGGATCTAGAAACAAAAGACATCAATAAAACTTAAACATAAAAATAGAATGAAATCCAATGAAAGGGTCAGCCTGGATTATCTCTTAGGTCCTTTCTAGCTCCGAATCTATGTTCCAGCGATCCTTAAAGTGTTCTGTGGACGTGAACTAGATGGAAAACTGCTTGAAATACGGTCTCCAAGTATCTAGGTATCTAATCCCCCACTAGATTGAACACTCCTTCACTACAGGGACTGTTTTATACTTTAGTCCCTCATATTATCTAGCAGCAGGGGTTCTTAACCTTTGTGTGTGTGATACGGACCTGTGGGCAGTCTGGGGAAGCCTGACACCTTCTCAGAATAACATTTTTAAATACATAACCGAAGATATCTAGGATTACAAAGAAAGCCAGTAATAATGAAGTACAGTTATCAAAGGATTTTAAAACAAGGGCAACAAGTCGATGAGGCAGCTAGGTGGTTCTGCAGATATGGTGCTGAGCATGAAGTTAGGAAGACCTGAGTTCAAATGTGGACTTTTGTGACCCAGGGTGAATCATTTAACATTGCCTGCCTCAGTTTCCTCAACTGTAAAATGGGCAGGGTTATCGTGAGCATCAAATGAGAATAATTGTAAAGTGCTTAACACTTTAGTATCAGTGCCCTTTCCCTTGTCTCCCCCGACAACCCCTGCTAGCTTACTGCCCTGCACAAAGAAGGGGCTCCATAAATGGGAAGGAGGAAGCGATATCATTTCTTAATGTCTAGCCTAGTCTAGTGCCAGACTAAGCACTTTACAAATATCGCATTCGATCCTCACGACAATGCTGGGAGGTAAGTGCGGTTATTATAATTAAACGCTTTCCTATTGATGAGAATTCCCTTTCCCTAGCCCCCAGCTCTCCCTCTCCCCCAGCTCTCCCTCTCCCCACCTGCCCTCCTCCCCAGTCCCTCCTGCATTCCTTTCCCTCTCTCCATTTCCTGTACGGGGCGGTCCTCCTGCAAAGGTTGGCTTAGTCCATGTCAGCTTCTCTCTGCCAGCCTCTGATGAGAGACGGGATAAATGCAAAGTGAACGGCGATATTGCCTGCCATTGGGAAGCAGTCGCTCCTGGCACAGCATGCGAAGTCCCTGAGGACAGAGAAAGCGGGGCGGGGAGGCTGGCAGGCGGGGCAGGGGACCAAGAGAGTGCCAAGGGGGCATAACGCAGACTCAGTTCCCCACCTCCTAAGCTGGAAGCAGTCTTGTGATCCAACTCCTGCTCTGGGCTCGGCCTGAAAAATGAAAGTTCTAGCAAATCAATTCCTGGCTCAATAAGATTATCCAGGCATAGGCAGAGGGGGGTGGGACCTGGGGAGGGGGGAGGGGGGAGCAGACTGAGGCAGTTGTTTGATGAATCTCATAGACAACTTCACTTTGAAAATTCCAGACCTGCGGGTGCTATGAGTGTGTGTCTGTGTATTTTTAAATTTAACTCCCCCTCCGTCTTTCTCCCCCATTCTCCACCTCCCTTCAAGTCCTTTCATCCCCTGGCTTTAGCCTTGGGCCTCAGATCCATTTTGGAAGGCATGTCTGATCTCAGCTTAATCACAGCTTGAGACTGTTTTAAGGAGGGAGGCAGAGTGGAAAGGGAGCAGGGAGGGGGGGTGTGTTTAGGGAGTAGTTTCTTTTTACTGTTGCTACTCTAAGGGGCAGAGCCTAGTGAAGGCTTCAGAACTCCTGGCTACTTTCTCCAGGTAAAGAAAGTACCAGATGTTAACTGGGCTTCCTGATAACCCATAAAGAACCTGGGCTGGGTTGCTAGGAAGGGAGATATAAGGGGATGAAATGGGAGGACAGAAGGGGCAGCCTAGGCAGTCCTTTTTTCTCTCTCTCCATTGGAAGGCTCCAATGAGCTTGCTCCTCTAGTCAGTTCATGATTCTCCATCCTGTTCCAACTCCTCCCCACTCCCTGGCAATTTACTTGATCGGCATGGAGAGGGAGACAGGAAGGCTAGGTTTGGGGAAGCCTGGTGACTCAGCTCTGTCACCCCATTGGGCTATGTGACTTTGAGCAGCTCACATGGAGTCTCTGGCTCCCAATTTACCATCAGTGAAACAGGGCTGGGAGGGGAGAAATCATTTTCTGCACTCTGTCATGGTGAATCAGTATTGAGTGACAATGTAGAGCTGTTGGGGTAAGGTCCCTTATGGTGCCATGGATTGAGCACTGCTTGGAATCAGGAAGACTCATCTTTATGAGTTCAAATCTATCCTCAGACACTTCCTAACTCTGTGAACCTGGGCAAGTCGCTTAACCCTTTTTGCCTTGGTTTCCTTATCCATAAAATGAGCTGCAGAAGGAAATGGCAAACCACCTCAGTATCTTTGCCAAGAGAATCCCAAATGGGGTCACGAAGAGTCAGATATGGCCAAAAATGACTCGACGGTGAACGCACTGTTGCTATTGGCTCACCCCTACAGTAGTAAAGCCAGACCTAATCAGGCTGGTTTGGTACCTCAGGTTAGAGACTAGAATGAAATGAGACACTTGTGGATCATTTTGCAGTTAACCAAAGGAGTTTTACTTAGCCGTGGAAGGGCAAGGATATCCATCATAGATGCAGCATTGATTCAGAGGAGTGTAGTTTGCTGGTGTCGATCTTGCAGAGCTGGAGCCCCCCCTGACCTGGCCCTGTAGTAATTATGCAAGCCAGCAAACAAACAGCCTAAGCCTTTATTCCCTTGAGCCAATTAAATCTCCAGAACAATTTCAATACCTTTTAAGGAAAACAGCAGTGGGATATTGCTTCCATCACCACCTAGACTCAGCATCTTAGGGTACCACAGGTAGAGGCTGGGTTTTTCAAAAAGGCTTAATTTGCACTTAAGAGAAATAATGTGAAGGAAAACAAATTATGTTGTCGTCCAGTCTTTTCAATTGTGTCCAACTCTTCGTGGCCCCATTTAGGGTTTTCTTGGCAAAGGTACTGAAGTAGTTTACCATTTCCTTCTCCAGCTCATTTTATAGATGAGGAAACTGAGGCAAATAGGGTTAAGTGACTTGCCCAGGGTCACACAGCAAGTAAGTGTCTGAGGTCGTATTTGAACTCAGGACTTCCTGACTCAAGGTCTGCTGCTTTATCAAATATGCAGAAAAGAAAACAAATACAGTGTTCAGAAAAATTAAATTGTACATTATGGAAATTTTATTCTAGCGAACAATGCCTAATCTAAGTTTCTTGGGTTAACCAGCTCCATTTCCATCTAAGCAACATTCAGGACTGCTCTGACCAGAGGTCTATTCTATCTCTGTCAAGAATGTGTTTTCCCCTAACTTCTAACTCCCAAATATTTTGTACAGTAATTAACATTTACATGCACATTGTGACTTGCAAAATGCTTTCTTCCCAACACTTCTGTGAGAAGAGGAAGTACAAGTATTACTGTACCCATTTAACAGATCGGGAAAACTGTCTGGGTGTGTGTGTGGAGAGGGCATGACACATTCTTACCTTCAAAATGCTTACAGTTTAATTGTGTGTGTGCATGTGTGTGTATGAGGGGGTAATGGGGGATGTGTTAAAACAAATACACAATTGTATTTAATTGTAACACAATTAAATTAAATGTAATTGTAACACAAGTTAATTTGCCCTAAGCATATATAAGGGGTCAAAAGAGAGTTATGAATAATTGGAAAGGGACCAATCACTTCCAGTTGAGGGGATCAGGGAAGAATTGAGAGGCTGAGTTGCTTGATGAATTATCATCTTCATGTTTAAAACACTAAGGATGGTCACCAGAGACTAGATAGAAAATCATAGCATCACAGAATTTGAGAGTTGTTAATGACCACAGTGACCATCTAGCCCAACTCACACCCCAAAGGAGTCCCCAGCTATTGTCATCCAAGGAGTGAAATAATGACCCCAATCAGGAGGGGAAGAGCATGTACTGCTAAATCCCAGTTTGGTACTACCTGGTGAGGCGAGGCACCACCGGTCCCAGCTCCTGCCTCTTGTGGCCCCCTCAATGCTCTTAGCTGAATGTCTTGTGGGGCTGAAGGGTTTACTTTGAAAAGCAGTCCCAAGTCACCTGAATACCCTAGTTAGGAATCATGGAATAGGACCCCGGTTCTTTTTTGTTTGTTTTCAGAACTGGGGCCATGATTAAGAGGGTTGGCAGGGGGCATTCATATTGTGCCACTAGAGGTGAAATTCTTGGACTGGTACAAGACGGATCAGAGAGAAAGCATTTGCCAAGAATGTTTTCATTAATCAAGAACAGAAGTCAGAGGTTTGAGGACGATCAGATACCATTGCAGTCCTGACCATAAATGATGCCGACTAGAGATCGGCAGGCAGCAGTTATTCCCATGACCCGTTGGGCAGTTTCTGGGAAACCAAAGTCTCTTGGTTCTCAGAGATCTCAAGAACTTTCTCCAAAGGCCCCTTACCCTGGAACTCTTGGTACTTTTGCCCCTTCTATATTCCTACTACTAATTCTTCCTTTTGGCTATACTGCTTCCCCCAGAATTTGTTTTATCCTCCACGTGGATGCAATCCTTCTTTCTACTTAGTCACCTGAGATAAGAAGTTAGTATTTCAAAGAAACTTTACTAGCAACCAAGAGGGGAAAATAAAAGGAATTTATAGAGTAGGGGCAGCTAAGAGGCACAGTGGATAGAGCACTGGGCCTGGAGTCAGGAAAACTCATCTCTATGAGTTCAAATCTAGCCTCAGATTAGTAGCTGTGTGACCCTGGGCAAGTCACTTAACCACTTTTGCCTCAGCTTCCTTATTTGTAAAATGATCTGGAGAAGAAAATGGCAAACCATTCTAGGATCTTTGCCAAGAAGACCCCAATGGGGTTACGACGAGTTGGATGTATCTGAAAAATGACTGAACACCAACAAAAATAAAGTACAGAACTGGCAAACTACAGATCCTTGGAATTTAATCCTAAAACACTCCTAATCTAGACTATTATAAGAACCATGTTCTCAGGACCAGGCTGGCTACATCTCATCTGGGTTCTTGGGTATTCTGAACAGTTTGTGGGTATGTCTTCTGTCATTGACTTGAGCCACTATTGGCTCACCATTGTTAGAGAGCCAGTGACTAGTACTCCACTTCCATTTAATCACTTAATATCAATTAGTTTTTACAAAACTAATTGAATTTACAAAACTTCAAAGACATAGCCAATACCAAAAATTTTGCCCAATATATCTAGGACACCCTCTCCTCTATACCACCTCAGTCTTGGGGGAGAAACAGGCTCTATTTATCTGTATCCCACATAGCAATAGTTCCTCCAGATCATGTTCATGTCTACTGAATGAGGCCTTGTCTCAGTTTCTTCTGATTGGGGAAGCCAAAGATCCTCCTAAAGATTTCTCTTTGCCCTTAAGGGCATAAACTTGGGGCTAACTATAATAATCAGCCTGGCTTCTGAATCCAGTGTTCCTGTGGGTCTCTCTAGACCAGGCCACAGGTAGCCCTCTAGGTGTTCAAGTGCGGCCCTTTGACTGAATCTGAATATCAAAGAATTTGTTCTGTGACATTTGGATTCAGTCAAAGGGCTGCACTTGAGGACCTAGAGGGCCACTTGTGGCCTCAAGGCCGAAGGTTCCACACCCCTGCTTTAGACCTTTTGAAACTCCCTTTGCTAGAAACCATGATTGAAGAGGTAACTGAATACTGCAGAAGAGAATGAGACAGACAGACAGTAATCAAAGTTGACAGGTCTTGTCTCTACAGCCAAAGAGCCTCTTCTTTCTTCAAACATGTGGTTTGCTGACTGAAACCAGTTACAAAAGATCTATCCATGCTCTGGTCTCTCCAAGAGACTCCCCCTTCATGTCATAATGATTCTTCTAGAAACAGGCCTCCTAAATTCTTCATGTGGAGAGATGACGTACCAGGTGCTTTGGAAAGGATAGTTCCAGTTAAAGAGATAGCATGAAAGATTCTAGAGGAACCTAGGGCTCCCTACAACCATTCCAGGAAAGCTTTAAAAAGGTCCTTGATTAAATAAATCATTAGCAGAACTAAAGGGAAACACTAGTAAGCTTTTCCATGTAATCCAATATTCTTCCAGTAGATTGTAAACTCCTTGAGGGCAGGGACTGGGGTTTTTTTTTGCCTCTTTTTTTTAACCCCAGCACTTAGCATAGTGCCCCATGCATAGTAAGTGTTTAATACATGTTTAAGGCAGCTATGTGGTGAAATGAATAGAGCACTGGGCCGGGAACCAGTTCAAATCAGGTCTCAGATGCTAGCTGTGTGACCCTGGGCAAGTCACTTAACCCTGTTTGCCTAAGTTCCTCATTTGTAAAATGAGCTGGAAAGGGAAACGGCAATCTGCTCTAGTATCTTTGCCAAGAAAACCCCAAGTGGGGTCACGGAGAGTTAGACATGAATGAAACGACTCAACTACAACAAAAATGTTTATTGACTGATTAATTGAGCAAGAAAAAATGACTCAGAGGTTCTTCCATACCCACGAGACTGTTGTGCAGTCGCGTCTGACTTCTTGTGGCCCATAGCATGCCAGTGTTGTTCATGGGGTTGTCTTGGCAAAGATACCAAGGCAACTTTCCGTTTTCCTTTTCCAGCCCATGAGATTGGCAAAGATGAGAAAAGAAGACAGCCACTATTGGAGAGCTTGCAGGAGAATGGGCACATTTATACTGTGCTGGTGAATCTGTGAAGCCCCATTCCATTCTGGGAAACAATAGGGAATTAGATCCAAGCAATCATTAAACTGTACATTTTTTTGACTCAGTACTATTATTAATCACGTACCTCAATGAAGTCAGGGACAGAGGAGGAGGACATATATATATATATATATACATATATATGTGCATGCATACATATATGTGTGTATACATATATTACATACACACATATATATACACATATGTATATATACGCACATACCTATATATACAGATACACATAGGTAGATAGATGATAGGTAGATATATAGATAGATAGATAGATAGATAGATAGATAGATAGATAAATAGATAGATAGATAGACAGATGATAGACAGATAGATAGATAGATAGATAGATAGATAGATAGATAGATAGATAGATAAGATAGATGATAGATAATCTCCATAATTTTTTGTTGTAGAAAAGAGAGAAAATGAGCCTTTGGGGTTAGCCCCCAAGATCATACCCATGTTCATGAGAGCCCAAAATACTTAGGGGTGTCTTGGACCACAGGGTTGAGCGTAAGGATGTGATGAGATGTTAGAAATATAGAGATGACCACTGGGGTTTCTTCCAGCTCTGACATTTTATTAGTTTACGTTGAGACAATAATCATAAACACCCTTTTGCCGTAGATGGATGTTCAGCCCTCTGCACCTACAGCAAATAAGACAATGTACGTAAAGCATTTTGCAAACTTTACATCGTAGTGATGATGATGATGACGATTGTGGTGATGATTATAGTATAATGAGGAACTGGTGATTAAGTGGACACAGAGTGCATCAACGTGATTGGCCAATTCAGTTCCCTATGCAGAAGAGGCTAGGGGAACTTGCTCTTAGAAGAGTTACAATGATCTGTAAAGGAAAAGACTTTGGTGCATGTGGAGACATTCTGCAATGGTTTCTCATCTCCCAACCTCTTCAGTTGACTGCAGTTGTGCAAATGAAACTAGAAGTGCCTTCCAAAGGCCTTGGTTGGCCTCTTTTTTGATTGAGCCTCTGCTCTTGGTTTAACTACTTTGCTGATGACATCCATCGAGAGAAAATACCCTCTTCCTCTAAGCCCGTCATGACCCTCTAGAAACAGACCTTTGCTTGCTTCTTTGTTTACTCTTTTTTATTTTAGGCAATAGAAATTAGAGGCTGTGACCTTGTGCTTTTGAAAAGGTCAGGAGACTGAGCCATTTGAGGTCAAAGAGTCTAGGAGTCGAGGCTGTGTTGGATTTTGCAGCCAACCCCGTATCAATGTGCTGAGGAAGGATTGAGGAGAGATCCTCTGGACCCAACCCAGTTGTAGCTGAGATAAGGCTGGCTCATCCAGCAGCAACGCCACATTTGGACATCAATTTAGTGGGATCAATGCTGTCCTAACAAACTAAGTCTGAGTCCACCCTCCCCAGAGACTGGAGTGGCACCGGACAGGGATGCCTTCAAGGTGTTGGGATAAAATGTTTGTACTTTTGTCTTGTCACATATTTGAAGTAAATATCCCTTTCTTAAAGTTAATCGATGTCAAATGCTAAAATGGAACCAGACCTCTAATCACTGCTGGGCAATTAGTGCAGGGAAATACACCTGGAATGGGGGCTCAAGCCAGTGGCATCATAGAAGAGACACCATAACCCTTAGCACTACCACTAGAACCCTAAGGGGCAGATATAGCAGCTTGCTCTGGGACATTGAGCCCAGAGGGATGCTGACTACGATAATATACCTGTAGATGCTATGTGTCTGTAGATCTGTATCTCAATGGAAGTAGAGGCCTGTGCTCCCATATATTTTGTTTTTTAATTAAGTTTTATTTATTTTTTTCCAATTAAGATCATAAGACCATTTATTTGCCTTCTCTCTCTTACATCACTCCCATCCCTCCAATTGAGAAAGCAAGAAAAATGAACCCCAGTTATAAATGTGTCACATGCACTTTGAATTGAAATCCTCAGTGGATTGGGCTGGGGTTTGTTACAAATCTCCTTTAAGCCTGATGGGGACAGTCTGACTGGTTGCTCCTGCCAGAGGCACCCTCCAAGCAAGAAAAAGAGTCTTGGAGAGACTTTTAGCATCACAAACTCACCCTGGGGTCCTGCGCCCTAGAGGCAGAGTAAGTTGAGAGTAAAGCAGCAAAGAGAAGTGAATGATTAATCCCAAGATGAGGGCACCCAAGAGAGAGGAGAAATGTCTGGATGAGGAGTTCTCAGGAAAAAAGAAGCACTGATTCTGTAAGAGGCCCATAGGGAAGCAGAGCTGCTGGTCCCTCGGGGCTCTGGGAGTCTGCAGCATTGCTCAGGGGAAGCCTCCCTGCTCTCCCAGCCCCCAGCTTCCACCAGGCCTGGGCTGCTCACCTCCTAATTACAAGCAGCACACCCCAGCAAGGGTGGGAGCCAGTGCCAGGCCCTGCAGCAAGTACAAAGTACGGGGAAATCAGCCCATTGCTCTAATAAAGAAATAATTCGGTTACCTCGAATTTCTCTGTCAGCGTCTTTTATTAAATGCAGGAGCGGCTAGCCTATTAGGAACATGAAGATTAGCTCTGGTTCCTCCAGTGGAGATGGCTTGTTCCCTGCCTGCTTTACCAATCAAGTTGTTAAGGAGATTAGAAATGGGGGGTGGCGGAGAGAGAGAAAAAAAGGAAGGAAGGAGAGCAAACCTCGGCCTGGGAAGAAAGAAAGAAAAAAGCAATAGAGCAGCCCAGGTGATGTGAAGGTGGGAGTCCAGGGTTCTGGCCCCACTTTGCATTCACCATGTTCCCCAGCCTCATCAGAACGCAATACATTACAGTTTCATTTGGCAGCCTGGTTTCCCATTCAGCTTCTATCCCCCCCTCAACACCTGGCTGAATAGAAAAGCACAATCATGGAGATAAAATAAATAGGGATGGAAATAGAGGAGAGTTTGCAGGCTCTCAGAAGGGAAGGAAAAGCTCCGTGCTGTAGCTGGGGCTCCTCCATTAACGTTCAGCACAGACGTGCCGAGGCCTAGAGAGGAGAGGGAGAAGGGTCGCTGGAGAAAGAGAGGCTTTTGGAAAGCAGCGGTGAACCAGAGCAGAAGGGACAATCAAAGACATGGGACAGAAGGGGAACAGATTTGGGAGAGGGGAGCTGAGGTAATAATTTATCTGGGCTGTACGAGAGTGCTAGGTGTGGATCAGGAAGACCTGAGTTCAAATCCATCCTCGGACCAGTGCTAGCTGTGTTACTCTGGGCAAGTCACTCAACCCTGTTTGCCTCCGTTTCCTCATCTGTAAAGTGAGCTGAAGAGGGAAATGGCAAACCACTCCAGTGTCTTTACCAAGAAAACTGCAAGAGGGGCCATGAAGAATCTGAAATGACTGGACAGTAATATCATTTATCTAGCATTTGAAGGTTCTCAGGATGATTTTTTTAATGTGGTTTATCTCATTTGAGCCTCACAACAGCACTGGGGAGTGGCTGATATTATCCCCATTTTACAGGTGAAGAAACTGATTTTGAGAGAGGTTAGTTGACTCGCCCAGGGCCACCCAGCTAGTAAGCGTATGAGGAGGGATTTGAACTCAGCTCTTCCTCACTCCGGGTCTAACGTGCTAACACCTAGCTGTGCAAAGGTGGAGCCAGGAGCCTAGCAGCTACTTATTTCTGGAGGAATGGAAAGTATAATCCAAACTGGAGTGGGAGGTAAGGACTTAGGGTTAGAGGATTCTTACCATGAATCTCAGGTCTCTCAATAAGAGGGCTTCAACTCTTGAGAGTTGAGATAATAATAATTGTTGTCGAGTTCCGTCTGACTCTTTGTGACCCCATTTGGGGTTTTCTTGGCAGACACCGGAGTAGTTTGCCGCTTCCTTTTCCAGATCATTTTTTACAGACGAGGAAACTGAGGCAAATGGGGTGAAGTGACTTGCCCAGGGTCACAAAACTAGTAGGTGTCTAAGGCCAGATTTGAGCTCAAGCCTTCTTGACTTCAGGCCTGATGCTCTATCCATTGTGCCACCCGGCTGCTCTGATGATGATGATGATGATGACAATGATAAAGTGTTTCAAGGCTTGCAAAGCATTTTACATATGTTATCTCATTTGACCCTAATAACAATCCTGGGAGGAAGATGCTATTATTGTCACCATGTTGCAGATGAAGAAACCGAGGCTGAGAGGACTTGGTCAGGGTCAAAGTGTCCGAGGGAGTAATTACAAGGTCGGATATTCCTGACTCCACATCTTCTCTCCAAAGTGCTGCTTGGCTGCCTTATTTTTCTTCCCTGCTCAGCCTGCTCTCTGACTGTGCTAAATCTTGTTTCCTTGAAGAAGGTCTAAAAATGAGCACAGTGGCTGCCTTCACTGAATCTGACCAGGATTCCAGCTCAGTCTCAGGCAAGTCAAGGCTAGATGGCTGATCACTGTTCTTCAACCCACTCCGCCTCCCCCCAGCTAAAATGTCAGGCCTTGAGCCTTCCTTTAGACTGATTGACATCCTTTGGAATTGGATACAGCTCATACTTCTCTCACAATTGATGGCCTTATAGGCTCAACTGGATCTAAGAGAAGGCCGAGCTTGGCCAAAAATAGGCTAAAACGTATATCCCAAGGGCCAAATGCTGGTGGCCTGACCTTAAAGTGTGGTTTGCCTGAGATTTCTAGGATAAAAAATTTTTTTTAAACTTCATAAACAGACTTTGAGCATGCCCATATCACCCAAGATGGGGGCACCCATGTGGGAAACAGCAGAGATTTGCTTCTGCGAGAAGATATCCCCATTTTTCTACCTTGTGGTAGTTAGCAGCTTCTGTCCATTGGCTAAACCACTCCAATAGGATTCTTCTTTAAAAGTATCAGACAGAAATAGTCTCTTTCCAGCTGTGTCCAGGGGACAAAAGTCCTGTTCATCCACGGCATGAGCGCTGGGAACTAAGCTGGATAGAGGGAAAGGTCTGCTTTGCTCTCCTTTTCATGTCATGTGGCTCTGAGGCTTGGGCTTGGCATTTGGGCCTGTTTCCCTTACCCTTTTCAGGTCCAGGTAGAGTCCCCAGACTGAAGAGAGTGAGCATGGTAACCTTGCAGGCAAGATTCCAGGCCAAATATTGCCACTCCAGCAGGGAATCCCTGAAAAGTCAGGGTGCTGAGATGAAACCCAGGTTAGGGGAAGGGGACATTTTGGACTTGAAACTTGGTGGGACTATGCTAATATAGTAACTGAGCTAAGATGTGAACCTAATCCCCCTTACCTCCCCAGAGACTGAGCTGGTATGGGGGCAGATTGTGTCACCATGTCTTGGGGGGATTTTTGCCTTTTGAACTAAATATTCCTTTATAATTTGACTATTAAATAGTAAAATGAAACTGAGGTGCAAGAATACCCTTAAAATTGGGGGAACATCCATTGGAGAGGCATGGACCAATGACAGTGGCTACAGACTGTCAAATCTCGTTAAGAATATTGGAGAACCCTACAGAGGGATGAATTGTAACATACCCGACCTTCAGTCAATGGGAACCGCTATAGTCACTATTATACCTAATGAGCTGGTACACAGAAGTCAGTGGGTGAGTAGGGCCTAACCCAAAGTTTCTAGGATGGCGAAACTCTGGGAAATGTTTGAGTACATGTGGCTCTGTGAAAATACATGCTCTGTCATGAAATTGCTAAAATTGGACCTGAAAATTAAGCTATAACTAAAGCAAAGCAACTGCGCCTCTGTGCCAGAGTACCACCATTTAGAGGGTGTTGACAGAGCTAGCACCCTTTCTGCAGCAGTGAAACAATAGAATTTAGCACTTAGCAAAGAAAAATCCATTCAAATAGGAAGCTACCTAAAGGGACATTTCCTACACTGTCATCAGCTTCCTGATTCTGTCATTTTCCTTCCTATTTCCATCATTCTACAATTAGCTTTCTAGGGGAGACATAGCATGGGATAAACAGTGGAAAAAGAGGACTCAAGTCCTCCTAGAGGGCTGAAAATCTCAGCCAGGAGAATAGAGAATATGATCATCTGAATCCAAGGTACAATGTTTATATTTCTGTCTCCCCCTGGATAATTATTTTCTGATGTTCCAAGGGTGGGCTAACTGATCTACCTCCTGGCAAAGAATTGGCAATCAAGGGGATGCCCATCAATTGCGGAATGGATAAACAAATTGTGATATATGAATATAATGGAGTACTATTGTACTAAAGGAGATGAGGAGCAGATGGACTGCATTACAACCTGGAAAGACTTACATGAACTGATGCTGAGTGAGGGGAGCAGAACCAGGAGATTGTTATACATGATTACAGACACATGGCATCTATAAGGACTAACTTTGATAGACTTGGCTTTTCTCATCAATTCAGGGTTCAAAGACAACTCCAAAAGACTCATGATGGAAAAAGCTATGCACATCCAGAGAAAGAATCAAGGACTCTGAATGCAGATTGAGTCAACTATTTGCTCTCTCTTCTTTCCCTTCTTTTTTGGTTTCGTTTCTTCTTTCTCATGTTTCATTCCATTGGTTATAATTCTTCTTTATAACTGAACTATCATATAAATAAGTTAAATGTGAAGGTATATGTAGAACCTATATCGGATGACATGCCATCTTGGGGGGAGGAGGGAGGAGAGGGAGGGAGAGAAAATTTGGATCTCAAAAATTTGTGGAACTGATGTTGTAAACTAAAAATAAAAAATAAATTTAAAAAATGACCTACCTCCAAACAGATAAGGTGATTCGAACACTGTCTTTCCACTCTCTGGGTTGTTCCAGGCCATGAAGTATCCCTAAAGGAAACAGAAATTGGGCTTTAATGGAGAAAAAAGGGATTCTAAGGTGGAGGAGAGAAGGCTTGATTCTTATCAAGATAGTAGAGAATGGAAGGGCATTGCACAAAGGAGAAAGAGAAGGAAGAGGACAACTCCATAACTAGAACTTAAAAATTGACTTGAGGCTCTTCCAGAAGAGAAGGGAGCTGGGTGATGAGTAGACAGTGGAGAAAACTGAAGCAGACGGGAGGAAGGTGCCTGTTCCCAAGGAATAATGTAGGTAAGTCACAGAATCTGTCATGAGAGGAATCAATCACACAGTAAAGGTAAAAGGAAGAAGAAGAGTTGGTGATTCCCTACTCAGGGGAGATGAGGCTATTATTGTCAGCCAGCTATCAACAATGGAGAAATCTTTTGTCTTCTTGGAGCATATATCCAAAACATAACAGAAAACTTTCTGAGGCTTATCAAAATAGATACCAATAACACTTCTGGTGATTCATTGTGGGCACAAAAGATACTGACAGAAGGATCCTAAAAAACATTGTCAACCCTCAGGAAATCTTGGGCAAGAGAATGAAGATTGTGGGGACACAGGCTCTGTTTTCTATACTGTAGTTCATTGAAGGCAAGAAAGGAAAGACAGAAAAATCAATTTGGGAAGTGAACAGCTGGCAATGAAGTTTCGTCTGAGAATGTGCTTTGTATTGCTGGACCACAGCTTAAAATATAGGGCTGACAGATTCCTGGCCAGAGATAGCAAACAGCTAACAAAGGCTGGTAAGAATGCATTTGCTGGGTGTCTTGAAAATCTAATAAAAAATCTTTAAAATAAAAAGTTGAGGGAGGACTGCCTATGTATATTTTCCAGGTTAAGTAACATGGAGAGTATCTACAAAGAAGAAAAAAAGAACAATTGAGACACTCAGACATTCACCGGACAAAAAAATCCAAAAATCCAACAGTAAACCCCTTGACTTCCAACGTCTAGAGACAAGCATATGATGTTCAGCCAATAAATAGAAGTAGTAATAACAGTAAGATTGATAGATAGTATTTATGTAGTATTTTAGGGTTTGTAAAGACTTTATAAATGTCTTATCTTATCCTCACAACAGCCCTGGGAGGTAAGTGCTTTATTATTCCTAAATGACAAATTAACCAAGGCAGACAGAAGTTAGGTCTGTCAAACAGACTGAGGCTGGATTTGAACTCCATTCTTCCTGACTCTACGTCTAGCTCTTTATCCAATGTACCACCTAGTTACCTAACAAAAGAGAGATGTCATTGGGACTTGGTTCTGGGTGGGTATTCCTTGTTCACAAGTAACCAGATGAGTAAAGGGGGAAGTGAGTTGGCACTGAAGGCATATTCAACGTGAAGAAAGCCAAGAACCAGAGGGAGGAAGCATAATGGAAAATATTTGAGTGGAGGTCAATTAAGGGAGAAAAAAAAAGAGATTTTGTCATTGGGGTATACTATAGACCGCTTGGACAGAAAGAAGAAATAGATGAAGGGATTGGGGAACAAGCAAGCCTGGGACTGAGTCATGCTGAGGGACTAATTATCCAGACTTCTGTCAATCCTCTCCCTCTGCCAAAATCAGAGGAGCTAATGACTTATTGATTTGCTATAGTGACAATTTCCTTCTTTAAACTGAGATGAAACCAACAAAGGGAAATTCTATTGCGAATATAATTCTCACTAAGAGGGAAAAACTGGTTGCTAAGTGTATTAAGAAGGCAGAATTTATGATTTCAAAGAGAATCATATATATGTCTGAATGGTTCAGAACCGCAGGATATAAGGAATTCTCTAAGTAGAAGGCAGAAGAATTAAAGCATTTATTCAGGCTCCAAAGTAACAGACCCACAAACCAGCCTCCCCACTTTGATATTTTGATCAAAAGCTTCCATGCCCAATAAGTCCACCTCACAAGAGTAACCAGGAGGCCACAGAAAAACATGATGGTATTAAACCAAATGATATTCATGCTTCCCCTCTCCAGTAAGAAGATTACCCACTGGCCTCAAGTCCTTGCTCGGCACTCCTCGGTCCACACACGGGTTGGCTCTGCTTCCACAGCTCCTGCTTTGGCTTCGGTTTTAGCTTCAGCTTCGGCTGTAGCTGTCTCTTGTCTCGCCTCTCCTTGCAGCCTCCAACCCCGACCCAGTGATCAAGACCGGGAGCTCGCCTTCAGGGCGCCTCCTCGCCTCCTCCTTGGGTCCCAGGTCTAAGAAAGGCTGCTAGAGGCCAAGGCACCAGCGGGGGAAGTTTTTGCCCTCACTTTGTTCCAAGACCACGCTCGCTTTTTGGCTGCCACTGTGGCAATGGTGCTGAGACGCTCTCCTCCCAGCTGAGCCCCTGGTGTCATCAAGCGCCCACTGAATGACCAGAGCCCATTGGTTGGCCCCTCCCCCTAGGACCCTGGGAGGCTCACATCCACATAGACTAGGTCAACACCCAACAGGGCATGGCTGGGGAGTTAACATCTCCCCTTAGCCAGCCCCACCTTGGGCCCCACCTCAGCCATCAATCCACACCCACATAGGTTTTACACCTAATAGGGCTTTGGGCCTGGGGCTTAGAAGTTAGCAAGATTCAATGAAATAGCTGAATCACTCAAAGCAAACAAAAGCCAAACTCCTCAAGAGCACCTGTTGAACTAAGTGCTGAGGAACCCATTTTGCTTACCAACACACTAAAGTGGAGATGATGACAAACTTAGGGGGAGTGATGACTCCATCCTAGAATTTGTGACAAAGAAGAAGAGGGAAAGCTGGGTATGGCCTGATAGTCATCTTAGATTATAAGAAAGCCCATTTCTAGAAGTTCAGAGGAAAGATAGGGGATCTCACTAAAGGAGGCGGCCAGATGATATAGTGGGTAGAGTGCTGGGCCTGGACTCAGGAAGATCTGAGTCTAAATCCAGCCTCAGATGTTTACTAGCTATGTGACATTGGATAAGTCATTCTATTGCCTGTTTTTTCTTATCTGTAAAAATGAGAGCACCTACCTCCCAGGGTTGGTGAAGATAAAATTAAATAATATTTGTAAGTGCTTCTACTAGGTCTGTATCCCAAAGAGATTTTTTTTAAATGGGAAAAGGACCTATTTGTACAAAAATATTTATAGCAGCTCTTTTTGTGGTGGTAAAGACTTAGAAATTGAGGGGATGCCCATCAATTGGGGAATGGCTGAACAAGTTGTGATATATGAATGTAAGGAATACTGTTGTGCCATAAGAAATGATGAGCAGGCGGACTTCAGAAAAACCTGGAAAGACATACATGAACTAATGCTGAGTGAAGTGATCAGAACCAGGAGAAGACTGTATACAGTAACAGCAACATTGTGTGATGACCAGCTTTGATAGACTTAGCTCTTCTCAGCAATACAACGATCTAAGACAATTCCAAGAGTCATGATAGAAAATGCTGTCTACATCCAGAGAAAGAACTACGGAGTCTAAATGCAGATCAAAACATACTATTTTCTCTTTTTTTCCTTTATCATGGTTTTCCCTTTTATTGTGATTCTTCTTTTACAACATAACTAATGTGGGAATGTGTTTAATGTGATTGTATATATATAACCTATATCAGATTGCTTGCCATCTTGGGGAGTGAGGAAGAGAGGAAGGGAAGAAGAAAAAAAAATTGGAATTCAAAATCTTATAACAGTGAATGTTGACAACTCTTTACATGTAATTGGAAAAAATAAAATACTATTAAGTGGGGAAAAATAAACATTTAGGAAGGACCTACTATATGCTGGACATTGTGGTAAGGTCTGATAAATACCTCCAAAAAAGGCAATAAAAAGCTGTTATCATTGAGGAGCTCTGATGGGGAAGACAACATACAAATAACTATATACAAACAAGTTAAATACAGGATAAATAGAGAATAATCAACATAGACAGGGCAATTGATTTAGGAGTTATTGTAAAAAAAATCCTGTAGAAGGTGGGCTTTTACTTGGGACTTTAAGGAAGCTAGGGAGTCCAGAAGGCAGAGACGAGGAAGGAGAGCATTCTAACCAGGAGGAAACAGCCACTAAAAACACCAAGAGTTGGAAAATGGAATGTTTTGTTCAAGGAATAAAAAGAAGGCCACTGTCTGAGAAACAGTAGTAATGATAGAAAAATTTTACATATGCATATCTATTGTGTCTAATGGTAGCCATCTAATGGTAGCAGGGTGAGGGGAAAAAAGGGAAAAAAAGAAATTTACATGATAACTTTCTTGTATATTTGGAGGGAATAGCAAGTTGTACGTGGTAGATTTGCAGTTTCATGCGCAATCATATTTTTTTTTTAATTGTACCATGTGGTGGAAATGCTAGTTTTATTCCATGAATTGAAAATAAAATAAATGTTTTAAAAAAAAAATACATGTGTGGAAGAAGTGTGAGGTGAAAGATTAGAAAGGTAGGGAGTGGCTAGATTGTGAAGGGCTTCATATACCAAAAGAAAGAATTCGATATTTGATTCTGGACGTGAGAGCGCTGCTAAAGCTTATTATGTAGGGAAGGGGAATATGGCTCCCATTTACACTCGAAGATTACTTCAATACCTGAGTGGAGGAGGAAAGGGGAGATACTTGAGGTAGAGCAACCAATAAGCCAGTGCAATGGTTCAAACAAGAAGTGAGGAAGGCCTGTATTAGGGTGGTTGGGGGCAGGATCAAAGGAGAAGAGTGCCTATTGGAGAGATGTTACAAAGGTGATAGAGTTGGGCCTGGTGGGGTTTAAATTGCTGGGGAGGAGGAAGAGTGACTTTCATGAACCAAGGACAAAAAAGCTCATACAGTGTAACGTCTCATCCCTTTCCCCTTTTGTATCAGCCAGTAGTCATTTTTCTACAAATTTTCAGTTCTGCTTATTTGCCACCACACATAATGGGGCTGTAACTTAATGTTTTGCCACCCTTCTTGATTTATTGGACATTATCCACTGGTTTCTAAACAAACAGTGTCAAAATATGCCTAATTTTATTTCTAAAACATAATTCCCATGAAATCATTTTTCCCAAAGAAGGAAATTACCATTTTTCATGTTGCTAATTTTTCTTCCTTAAAAAAAATCAAGTTAGTTGGTTTAACTGTTGCATTTTTTAAAAAAAACAATTGATTTTGTTTCTTAATTCAATTTTTTTGTTTTTACATTCAATTTTGTTAATCTTATTGTTAATTTCAATAATTCTAGTTCGGAATTCAATTTTCTTCTTTAAAAACTTGATTTTCAATTGTACAATTTGCTGATCTGTTCTTTCTCTGTTTTGTTGTTGAATGTGTTCGGAAATATAAATTTTACTCTAAGGATATGTAGGATGCATCACAAAAAAAGTTTGTATGTTAACTGTTGTCATTTTCTTTAATAACATCATCTATTGGTTTAAAAAAAAAAAAGAAATGACAAGCAGGATGATTTCAGAAAAACCTGGAAAGATATACATGAATTGATGCAAAATGAAGTAAGCAGAGCCGGGAGAACACTATACACAGTAACAGCAACTTTGTATGATAAATGACTGTGAATGACTTAGCTATCCTTAGCAACACAATGATCCAAGACAATTCCAAAGGACTCATGATGAAAAATGCTGGCCACCTCCAGAGAAAGAACTGATGGAGTCTGAATGCAGATTTAGGCATAATATTTTTCACTTCATTTTTTTTGTGTTTTTTTTTCATGGTCTGTGTTTTCTTTCACAGCATGACTAATGTAGAAATACATTTTGCATGATTGCCCATGTATAATCTATATAAAATTGCTTACCACATCAGAAGAGGGAGAGGGAGAGAAGTTGGAACTCAAAATTTTAAAAAATGAATATTAAAATTGTTTTTACATGTAATTGGAAATAAAAAACAAAATATTATTCAAAAATAGTTACAAGTGCTTCACAAGCCATAAAGCACTATATATATGCATATGTATATACATATATAAAGATATATATATGTATATACATACATAAATGCTAACTATTGTTATTATTATCCCATGGACTAAAATGGTAAAAGGAAAGTAGTCCTAGGAGGGTTAGGAGATATTTAAGAATGAAATTATGAAGACAGAATGGGAACAATTCCAATGAGAAAGAAAAGTTGGAATTGTCTGAAGGGACCAATATGAACACAACAAAACTTACCACCTAACTTGCCTTTAGCTATCTTTCACTCATTCATTCATTTGTTTACCCATCTATCCATTCATTTGTTCCTTCATTCATTCGTTTGGCACTGGATCTCCCTATCTTGCCCAGGTTGGAAGTACAATGGCCACCCTTGGACTTGACCCAATGCTGCTTGGCATGGAAGCTTTAACACCAGTTGGAATTGTTCTCACACCTGATAACTTTCTATTCTCAGAAGAAGAAAGGAAGGAAACAAGTATTTATTGAGGGCTTACTATGTGAGGGTACTTTAAAAATATTATTTCATTTGATCCTCACACTAATCCTACGAGACAGGTGGTATTATTATCTCTATTTTACAGTTGAGGAAATTGAAGCAGAGAGAGGATAAATGTCTGAGGCTAGATTTGAACTCAAGTCTTCAGGATTCCAGGCCCAGTGCTATATCCATTTCCCATCTAGTTGGGGCTCACCATATTGGCATCAGACTTAATGAAGACATTTGATCAGCTTTAGCCCTATTGCAACTTCAGCCTCCTCAGAAGCAAGGACTACAGGTGTGTACTGTCATGTCCAGTCAACTTAGATTTCTTAAAAGAATTGTATGGAAGATGTAATTTCCAGCCAGGTAACAGAAAAATGGAAGTTGTTTGGATAGTGCAAGGTGAGGTGAAAATGAAAGGGCTGTTCAGCAACACCACAAAATATTCCATATTTTGATGTTAATAGCTGGGACAGTGTATTAGGAGTCATAGTACCGTTCCATATATGATTTTTTTTGTCAATGTGTACTTCTGAATCTTTTGTCTCTTAAGCATTTCTTTTGTGCAAAGGAAATAAATAGCTGTCATGTAGCTGATCTACATTTTTAAATCAAGTACACTTCTATTCCTTTTTGGGAAAAACCTTGACACAAGCCAAATCTAAACTTAAAGTGATTTTCCCCGGGGATTAGGAGTAAAGAGCTAGAGCGTGAGAGAAAAAGAACCTGATGCCTCTCTTCAGAGACCAGGATCTCCTAGGAATGAACCTGATTTAAACATAAGCCCAATACCCTTTTACCCAGCAATACCACTTCTAAGGCTGTATCCCAAAGAGATCATAAAAATGGGAAAAGGACCCATGTGTAAAAAAATATTTATAGCAGCCCTTTTTGTGGTGGCCAAGAATTGGAAATTGAGAGGATACCGATCAATTGGGGAATGGCTGAACAAATTGTAGAAAGTGAATGTAATGGAATACTATTTTTCCATAAGAAATGGTAAGCAGGTGGATTTCAGAAAAACCTGGAAAGACTTACGTGAACTGATGCTGAGTGAAGTGAGAAGAACCAGGAGAACATTGTACACAGTAACAGGAACATTGTACAACGACCAACTCTGATAGACTTAGTTCTTCTCAGTAATGTAATGATCTATTCCAAAAGACTCATGATGGAAAATGCTATCCATATCCAGAGGCAGAACTATGGAGTCTGAATGTAGATCAAAGCATACTTTTTGTTTTTCTTTCTTTCTGGTGGTTTTTCCCTTTGGTTCTGATTCTTTACAACATGACTAATGTGGAAATATGTTTAATATGATTGTACATGTACAGCCAAATCAGATTACATGCTGTCTTGGGAGGAGGGGAGGAGGAAAATTTAAAATTCAAAATCTTAGAAAAATGAATGTTGAAAGCTAAAAATAAATGAGTACATAACTTTTTAAAAAATAAATAAATAAATATAAGCCCAGAGTTTGGGCTCCTTAGTCAGTGAGGGCATCCTCAGCTTCCTGAACAAGCACTGGTTACAAAGGGATGGTTGGTGAACTTCTAGAAAGGGAAGCTGTGATTACAAAGGACCACCATGTCTTCTTCACCAAGCACAGGCCATGCCATTAACTATCAAACTAGCAAACAAAGGGAATGATATAGCTTTAGCTTACCTAGATCTTAACAAAGCTTTATATAGGCTACCTCATATTATTCTTGTTAACTTGGAGAGGTGTTGACTATATGATAGTACAGTTAGATATATTCAGAACTGATTGGATGGCCGGCACTCAAGGAGAAGTTGTTAATGGTTCAGTGTCATGGTAGCAGTAAGTATCTGATGGCATATACTCTTAGGGATCTCTGCTTATTTTTATCAATGACTTAGAGAAAGGCATAGATGGCACGCTCATCAAATTTGTGGATGACATAAAGTTTGAGGATAGCTAGCCCACTGAGTTAAGATCCAAAAAGGTCTTGACAGACTGGAGCATTTGGTTGAATCTAATAAGATGAAATTCAATAGGGAGAAAATGTAAAGTAAAAAAAATGAAATCAACTCCACCAGCACAAGATGGGGAAGGCCTGGTCAGAAAGAAGTTCTTTGGAAAAAGATCAGTGAAGAGGGTGTTCAGCTTGAAGTCAAGAAGACCTGAGTTTAAATTTGCCTCAGTCCCTTACTAGCCGTGTGACCTTGGACAAGTCACTTGACTTCTGTTTGCCTCAGTTTCCTCATCTGTAAAATGTAGGGGCTGCTAGATGGTGCTGTGGATAGTGCCTGGCTTTTGGAAGATCTCTCTTCCTGAGTTCAAATCTGACCTCAGACACTTTTCAGCTATGTGACACAGGGAAAGTTACTTAACTTTATTTGCCTCAGTTTCTTCACCTCTAAAATGAGCTAGAGAAGGAAATGGCAAATTTCTTCACCAAGAAAACCCCCAAAGTGGTTACAAAGAGTCAGGCATGACTGAAAAATGACTAGACAGTAAAAATAACAAAAATAGGGATAATAATAGAACCTCCCTCCCAGGACTGTTGTAAGGATTATAATAAATAATAATTATAAAGCGCTTTGCAAACCGTGAAGTGTTAGAGAAATGCCTGCTATTATCAGAGTCTCACCTGACTCTGTCTTCATCAGACCTCATTTGGAGTACTATGTTCAGTTCAGGGTGCTTAAACTGAGGAAGGATGTGGATAAGCTGGAGAGTGTCCAGAGGGAGACAACCAGCATGAGGAAGGGTCTTGAATCCATGAGGACCCATGGAAGGAACTGAGTATGTTTAGCTTGGAGAAGAATAAACTCAGAGGGGTATGGTAACTATATTCGGATATCTGTCATTTGTTTAGCCCCGAAAGGACAGAATCAGGAGCAATGGGTAGGAGTTAGAGAGGTCAGGTTGGATTTGGTGTCAGAACAAACTACTAACAGCTATAGCAGTCCCAAAGTGGAATGGCCTTCCTTAAAAGGTAGGGACTTCTCCCTTCCTGGAGGTCTTTAAGCAAAGAGGCTCAATAGCTACTTGTCAGGTATATTACAATGGTGATTCCTTTGGCATATAGACTGAATTTAGATGGCTGCTTGGGTCCATTCCAGCTCTTAAATTTTGTGATTACATCATCCCAACTCACCCAAAGGAGCTTTGCTGAATCCCCCACCCCCGCCAATGAAAATCTAAGGGAGCCTGGGATCTGAGTCCCCACCACACATACATTAACAGAATTGCTCCAGGCAACAAAATTGCTGCACATGGCTCTGAATGAAAGTCGCAATCTGTGACCAAAACTTAGACTATGAATTGGTAGGTGCCCCAATAGAATATGCCTCTCCAATTCCCAAGAATAATCCAGTCTGTTAAATACTAGTATTCTCATCAACTTGAACAAAATTGGTCAGTGACAGGCACCAGCTCTATTGCTGTGCACTTTTGTACAAATAAAACTGATCAAAATGGTCACTGGGCTGCTAAAATCCATATTTCTAAATAGCTAACAGGCTATACTTTATGACTATTCATAAAAATTCATATGCTCTTCACACATATGGATTTCTGATCTTGGGGCCCATTGCTGAAAATATTTGGATGGCCCAGGCATTTTTTACTAAGATTAGCAGGCATGGTCCTAGGTCCATGCCGCTGTGTCTGGTAATGATAACCACATCAGAAAAAAAAAAAACCTTGACATTAGAAAAAATCATTGAGTCCATCTGTAAAACAGCAACGGTAAAAAAAATCTGCCAGGTGGTGAATATCTGAACTCCTGAAGGCTAGATTCCTCTAGGAATACAGAAAAAAAATCAGAGAAAAACATAGATTTAGATCTAGAAGACACCTTAAAGTGTAAGTCTAAAGTAAGAGTATCCTTTATTTTATGGATGAGGAAGCTAAAGCCCAGAGAGGTCAAATAACTTGTCCACAGTCACAACAGTAATAAGTGGAAGAGCCAGGATTTGAGCCCATTTCCTCTGGCTTTAAAATCCAAAAGTCTTCCACTCTACCACACTATCATGCCTTACTATAGTCTCATGAGACAAGCAGGTCTCTGTTAAAACAAAGAGGTGGAAGGACTATTGGCTAAACATTTTGAGATAAGAGAATTTATGGAATTTTGTTGTTCAGTTGTTTCAGTCATGTCTGACTCTTTATGACCCATTTGGGGTTTTCTTGGCAGAGATACTTCCTTCTCCAGTGCATTTTACAGATGAGGAAACTGAGGCAAACAGGGTTAAGTCACTTGCCTGGGGTCACACAGCTAGTAAGTATCTGAGGCTGGATTTGAACTCAGGAAGATGAGTCTGCCTGACTCCAGGCCCAGCACTCTACCCACCTAGTCACCTAAGCTGCCCTAATCTATGGAATAGGGTTTCCAAATAGCACAGTAGCCTAGACTAGGAAACGGGAGAACTATGTTAGAAGGAGCTTGAGTAGGAGTAAGGCCAATCAGAAGAATAATAATAAATGTTGATGAGAGGTTGCTGTTTGTCATTCTTTTTTCTAAGAGGACCAGTGACTTCATGGAGTGATGTCTTGTCTCACAGGGATATGGATTAAAATGATCCAGAGCTGCACACCATTGTTAGTCTCACTCTCTCTTCCAGGGTCATCAAAGTTCAGTGGCAAGACAAAAATCAAGATGATTGGTGATGGCCCAGGATGCCACGAATGACCTTGTCGTCTTCCACGTCTGACCAAGCTCTAAGCGCTCCATGGCACCTGCTTCAGCTGCTTTCGTAGCCATTGGAACAAATTGTTCTCATGCACCCATTCCACGAAAGGAAGTCTTCATATGCACAGGACTGACATCCCCCTAATTCACTGATGAGGCCCCTTGATTACCCTCAACTTGGTTTAGCCCTCTGTTGAGATGGTTTTATCAGGGTATGGTGGCTATGCATATTATAGCTTCTTAACTCAACCACAGGTGAGAGTTGTTGACAGATGGCGACCAAAGGTCACGTTGAAAAGGTCTTGGCAAGTCCCCACACCATACACCCCATCATGAGAAGTAGTGAGGGCAGGATGGCAGTGAGATCAGATGATGAAGATGAGAGAAACAAGACGACAGGTTGCCCATGGTACGGCATGTTTCATCAATGCAGGACTTAGAGAGTCAGTTGGCTCTTTGGATTTCTAATATTCTGGCAGCTGCTTCCTTGATGATATACCCAAATGCATCTTTTGCTCTTTGGATGAGAATGCTAGACCTTCAGACTGTGGGGAGGGGCAGGGCCAGGAGCTACTAATCTGATATTAGACTTTATAGATCCTTTATTCTAATCTTTCCACTTTATAGATGAAAAGACTGAGAAGTAACACACTCTCTTGTTAATTCAATATATCTTCATAAAGATCACATTATTTCAGAGCTGAACCTTCCTTCTCGTCCGTGGTCATCCATCTAGTCCAAACCATACTTAAAAAAATAAGATTTCACATTCTTATAAATTCTTCATGATCTCTGGAGTACCTTGACTTCTGCTATGAACGTGTACGTCGGCAGAACCCTAAGGAGCCTCACTCACATACCTACTAGCTCTTATCCATGTACAACAGTGAGATGGCTTAAATTCAGAACCATAGCAGAAGGCTCCTGTCCTGCCTTCAAGAGTCACACCCCAATAGTATTTCAATCATACACTTGGAAAGAGCATGTTAGAAAGCAACAAGCTCACCCTGAACAACCTCAGATCTTATGGTATCTTGGTCAGTCAGTGAAATCAACCGATTTGTTATTATTCAATCATTTTAGTCATGCCTGGCTCTCTGCTACTCCATTTGGGGTTTTCTTGGCAAAGATACTGGAGTGCTTTGCCATTTCCTTCTCCAGTACCTAGAGTTAAACATATTTGGGTGAACAACATGGTCATAGGAGTAATAGGAAGATACAAAGGAAGAAGATTTGGTGTTATTGGTAGCTTCCAGTTTAAGGGGATAGATTCAAGGCAAGTCAACAAGCATTCAATAAGGACCAGTGCTAGGCACTGTACTAAGCCCTGGGTATACAAAGTAAGGCAAAAACAGTTCCTGCCCTCAAGGAGCTCACATTCTAATGGAGGAAACAACGTGTGAACAGCTACATACATACAAGATATAGACCGGGTAAATTGGAGGTGATCTCAGAGGGAAGGCACTATAACATTAAGAGAGGCCAGGAAAAGGCTTCTTGTAGAAGGTGGGATTTTAGCTGAGACTTAAAGAAATCCAGGAGACAGAGATGAAAAGGAAGAGAATTCCAGGCATGTGGTACAGGCAGTGAAAAGGAAGGGAATCAAGAGATGTAGTGTCTTGTGGAAAGAACAGCATGGCACCCAATTGTGTTTGTCCTTCATTCTCGAGGAGGACCGTGACATCAGGGAAATGATGACATGACTTACAGTTGACTTGGACTTGAGTGAAGGAGGGCTACGCAAGGTTACCAGCCTCACTTTCTCCTTTAGAGCCATCTGGGTCCAGTGACCAGATATTCCTCAGGATGATGGCACCCACTATCACTGGTAGAATACCTGAGGAGAATAAAGTAATAATAAAGACAATAGCTAGCATTTATTTATATGGGCAGCTAGCTGGCGCAGCGGATAGACCATGGGGCCTGGAGTGAAGAAGACTTGTCTTCCTGGGTTCAAATCTAGCCTCAGATACTTACTAGCTGTGTGACTCTGGGCAAGTCACTTAGTCCTGTTTGCCTCAGTTTCCTTATCTATAAAATGAGCAGGAGAAAGAGATGGAAAACCACTCCAGTATCTTTGCCACGAAAACTCCAAATGGCATCACAGAGTCAGACACGACTGAAAACAACTAAAAGACACTTATATAGCACTTACTACATGCCAGGAACTGTGCAAAGTTCTTTACAGTCATCTCGTTCGATCCCATCCCTGGGAGGTAGGTGCTTTTATTATCCCCATTTTACAGATGAGAACACTGAGGCAATCAGGCAAATGACTTATGCAGGGTCACACAGCTAGTAAATGTCTGAGGCTGAATTTGAACTAGAGACCTCCTGGCTCCAGGTTTAGTTATCTGTTCACTGCGCCATGTGAAATACCAAGCTGAATGAAAGATTACAAAAATCATTCCTCCCCCAAACCGTGTAAGACTGGGAAGCCATAAGTCCGAGAATCGGGTTCAAGTCTTATGGCTGACATACTCTAGCTGTGTGACCACTGGCACATCACTTAACCTTTTAATGTCCCAGGCACCTCTGATAATTATAGATGAGTTGCCAATCTTCATTACTTGAAGTAGGATTCCCATAGGGAGTTTTCTCACCTGTGAAGTCACGGGTCAGTACCCCCCAAAAGTACCTATTTCAGAGTGTTGTTGTGAAGCTTCAATGAGTTAATGTATGTAAAATGCTTTGCAAACTTTAAATCCTCATATAAATGTCAGTTATTATTACACATGAATAAGTGCGAATTAATAGAATGCAAATTGTCTATATAAATGCTGAGGGGACGTGGATTAATAGAGGAAGCAGAAGGGCACCAGTAACTCCCAACATTGATTTTATGACTCTATGGTATAAAAAATCTGGCTGATTCAGGGGGATATAAACAAAATGGTTATAGACTGGGCTAGGGGAAGGAGGATCCAAAAGCTGTTAACAGGGAATGAAAAGAACCGCAGGACCTTGGATCTCAAAGGGCCCTTGTTTGGTGTCCTGGGCTGAGGGCTGGCCCTGGGGCTGCATTAGAGGCTTTGGGAGAGGGAATCCACTCAACTGGAATTCCATCTGCCAAGGAATCACAAAGCCAGTTTCTGGTCCATCCCCTCATTTTACAGACAAGGAAACCGAGACTCAGAAAGGACCTTACAAAGCTTCGTGGCAAGCCAGCAGCAGAGCTGGGACTAGAATTCAAGTCTCTCACCTCTCAGGGCTTTCTTCTGTTCCATGCTTCCTCCAATGGGTGACTTTCTCTAGGTTATGCAGCGGATAGAGTTCTGGGCCTGGAGTCAGGGAGGCCTGAGTCCAAATTCAGCCTCAAACGCTAACTAGCTGTATGACCCTAGGTGAATTATTTAACCTCCTCCTGCCTCGGTTGTCTCAACTATAAATAGGCATCATAATAGTAATTACCTCACAGGGTCATCATGAGGATCAAAAGGCATAATGTTTGTAAAGGACTTAGTACTGTGCTTGGCACATAGTAGGCTTTTAATAAATGTTTGTCCAACTACCTCTCTACCTTCCCCCACCCCAGAAATTGACAGAGAACTATATTGGTAATTAAGGTGGGACTTTTTTTTTTACTGTTTTAGAATGCTAAATTAATTAAGTGTCTTTGATTGAATCTTACTAGGTGCAAAGCTCCAGGCACATACCCTTTTGCTAACTAGTTGCTAAATCTTAGGCCCACACCCTTTTGCTGATTAGGTATGAATCTTTCAGGCCCTGACATGGGTATATGGCTGGCCTTTGACTTTTGGGGCTCTCAGTCACTGGAAGAGTGGCATGGGACTCTGGGCAGCCAATCAAAGATCCCCACCACTTGTCAGTCCAGATGTTGATGCTTTCCTGGTAACTGTGAATTGTGATTTGATCTGTTTACATTGTGTTATGTTTGTAATTTGTTTGTATTTGCTCTGGAGTTCAGGGTGCTGGCTTTTCCTCCTGAACTAAGTGAATGATATTTATATGTTGGATTAAAGTAAGATTGTTAATCCCTTAACATTGCTTTCCTTAGTAAGGCAGATCAAAAGAACCTGTGCTGGCAGCTCTTGTTGCTAGTTTTGCCAGGTCTTACACCTCAACAGCTGCTACTAGCCACATTGTTGCTACAAGAACAGGGCTATTTTTACCTTGGCATGTGGAAGAAGAGTTGTTGATGATGATAATGAGTCATTTTAGTCATGTCCAGCTCTTCCTGACCCCATCTGGGGATTTTCTAGGCAGAGATATAGGAGCAGTTTGCCATTTCTTTCTCCAGCACATCTTAAAGATGAGGAAATTAAGGCAAACTCAAGTGACTTCCCCGGGGTCACATAGCTGCTAAGTTTCTGAGGCCAGATTTGAACTCACAATGATGAGCCTTCCTGATTCTAAGCCCAATGCTCTATCCACTGCACCAACTAGCTGCCCAGAAGAAGAGTAAAAAGAGTTTTACAGGAAATTGTGGCCTCGGAGAATATGAACAAATGCTAAATGGATTGGCTTAACTCAGCAAGATATAGCTGCCATCTTGAATAGGCTTTCCAAAATAATAAACTGTATCATATCATATCATATCATATCATATCATATCATATCATATCATATCATATCATATCATATCACATGGTATCATATCATATTTGATATTATATTATATATGATATTATATTATGTAATTTGATATGATATGGTATTATATGATACGATACAACACAATGCAATACAATACGATATGATACGATACAATGTAATGTAATATAATGTAATGTAATGTAATATAATATAATATAATATAGCATGATACTTTAAGGTTTGCAGCACTTTACATAGGTTTTTAATCTTCACAACAACCTTGTGTTATTATCCCCACTTTACAGGTGAAGAAACTGATGAGACGTTAAGTGCCTTGCCCAACATTCCACAGCTAGGAAGTATCTGAAGCAAGATTTGAACCCGTAGCATGACTCTTACCATGCAGAATTCTCTATGCAAATTTTTTCTACTTTTTGGGTTGTTCAAGTTGCTACAATGGATTCTTTTTTTTTTTAATTTTAATTTATTTTTGACATGTTTGGTTGTCAGCATTGATTTTCACAGGCATTTGAATTACAAATTTTCTCCCCATTTCATCCCCCCCCCACTCCAAGATGGCGTACACTCTGGTTGCCCTGTTCCCCAGTCTGCCC
>JAQQSZ010000104.1:16593-33285 GCA_028646595.1 Phalanger gymnotis | reverse complement strand
GTCACCAAAGAAGGATTCCAGAGTCTGAGACTGAATCTGGGTGTGTTTTCGAGGCCTGGACATGTTCCCAGCCAACTTACTTAACCCTTGAGTTTTTCAGCGGGGTATGATTGCTTGTAGACTAAAGACTTCTATGTTCCATGCTTGGGCGGATGCGCTGCCTCACCAGCACTCTTCCTTCCCCAAGACCCCCCTACCCGGACTGGGCTTAAATCTTCAGCAGGCTCTTCACTCCTGCTCTGATCTGCCACTTAATTCCTCCCACCAGGTGGGCCTGGGGCCAGAAGCAACTGCAGCTGTAGTTCTAAAGCTGCCCCACCTCTGCTGCCCCAGGGGCAGTGGCCGAACCGCAAACTCAGTCCCACAGCTTTTCCCACTAACCTCCGTTATCTTTGCTCTTTGTGGGTTGAGAGGTCTGGTAGATGCCACAGCTCAGTAATTCAGTACTGTAGGACACTTTCCACTCGGCTGCTGGTCTGGTCAGTCCACGCCACCCACGCTGGGATCTGCTAGGCTCAGCTCTGCTCCCCTCAGCTGGGAGCTGGGAGCTCCGTGTGGGACAGACCTTACCCAGAGACCATCCAGGCTGTCCTGGGCTAGAGCCCTGCTTCCCTCTGCCACTCTGTGGGTTCTGCAGCTCTATAATTGGTTCAGAGCCATTTTTTTAATAGGTTTTTGGAGGGACTTGGTGGGGAGCTCACGCCAGTCACTGCTTCCCAGCCGCCATCTTAACTCTGCTGGAAGGTCCCTTATTTTAAAATCTATCTTTGATAAAAGCAGAACCAGGAAAACAACACACACTGATTACAACAATATCAATAGAAAGAACAAAATTTTGAAGCTGAGTGCTGCTTGATGATAATGACCAAACTTGGTGTGAAAGAAGAATTAAGAAGATGTTCTTAACATCCCTTTCTTCTTTGTAGAGGTGGGGTTTTTAGGTGTGGTACATATCATATGCCTTCAGACTCAGGTTGATGTCTTGGTTAGTTTTGCTGAACTGCTTTGTAGTACACCACTCTCCCCCCATTTTGTTCTTTGTTATAAGGGATGACTCACAGGAGAGGAAAGAATGAGAGATACATTCAGGAATAAAGGTGACAAAAAATAAGACACCAATAAATGTCTTTTAAAATCCATCCTTTAAGTTTTCTGCCTAGCAATGACTACAGTAATCTACTGTTTGATAAACCCAAAGACTCCAGCTTCTGGGATAAGAACCGACTATTTAACAAAATCTACTGGGAAAACTGGAAAATAGTATGGCAGAAACCAGGCACAGACCAACATCTTACACCATATAACAAGATAAAGTCAAAATGGGTACACAATTTAGATATAAAGGCTGACACTATAAGCAAACTAGGAGAATAAGGAATAGTTTACCTGTCAGATTTATGGAGAACAGAAGAATTTATGATCAAACAAGACATAGATAACATTATGATATGCAAATGGATAGTGTTGATTGCATTTAATTGAAAAGTTTTTGCACAAAGCCAATGCAACCAAGATTAGTAGGGAAGCAGAAAGCTGGGAAGGAATTTTTACAACCAGTATCTCTGATAAAGGCCTCATTTCTAAAATATATAGAGAATTGAGTCAAATTTAAAAGAATACAAGCCATTCCCCAATTGATAAATGGTCAGGCAGTTTTAAGAGGAAGAAATTAAAGCTATCTATAGTTATATGAAAAAATGCTCCAAATCACTATTGATTAGAGAAATGGAAATCAAAACAACTCTGAGATAACACACCATGCCTATCAGATTGGCTAGAGTGACAAAACAGGAATCTGGAGAGCAATTTGGAACTGTCCCCAAAGGGCTATAAAACTGTGCATACCCTTTGATCCCGCAATACCACTTCGAGGTCTGTGTCCCAAAGACATCACAAAAATGGCAAAAGGGCTCACATGTACAAAAATATTTATAGCAGCTCTTTTTGTGGTGGTCAAGAACTGGAAATTGAGAGGTTGCCCATCAATAGGGAAATGACTGAACAAGCTGTGGTATATGAATGTTCCATAAGAAATGATGAGCAGGAAGACTTCAGAAAAATCTGGAAAGACTTACATGAACTAATGCTGATTGAAGTGAGCAGAACCAGGAGAACATTTTACATAGTAACAGCAACATTGTGGGATGGCCAACTTTGTAGACTTATCTTTTCTCAGCAATGCAAAGATTTAAGACAACTCCAAAAGACTCATGATGGAAAATGCTATCCACATCCAGAGAAAGAACTATGGAATCTGAATGCAGATCGAAGCATACTACTTGCATTCTTTTTTTTGTTTGTTTTTTTCTTCCTCATGGTTCCTCCCATTAATTATAATTCTTCTTTACAAGATGAGTAATGTGAAAATATATTTAATATGAATGTATACGTGGAGCCTATGTCAGATTGCACGCTGTCTTTGAGACGGGGAAGGGGAAGGAGGGGGAGAAAATTTAGGACTCAATATCTTATGGAAGTGAATGTTGAAAACTAAAAATGAATTAATTAAAAAAAAAATTCTGGCTGTGGGTCTCCCTAAGGCTGGGAAGGTGTACTTCCAGACTTTCTGGCTTATGCCAAAGCCAATATCTCACTAAATATTTGTTCTCGAAATCTCTTTCAGGCTCAGAATGGATCCTAGCGGGGAAACCATACACAAGAGAAAATGGTTTCCCCATGTTTAGTACAGTTAAAGGGCTCTTCTCCAATGAGAGCTCTATGTCTAATAAGGTTCCACTTATCATTGAAATCTTCCCCACATTCATTGTATGCAGGGGGGTTCACTCTGGTATGAGGTAAATGAAGGCTTTATGGCATTCTTTTTCCTGAGGGCTTTCCCGTATTCATTGCATTCATAGGATATCTCTGCAGTAAGAGTTTCCTGAAGCATGTCTTCCCCATGGCTGAAGGCTTTCTCACATTCTTTAATGGATTGAGAAACTGTCTAAGGGTAAAGGCTTTATATTCAAGTGGTTTCACTCCAGTAAGAATTCTCTGATATCTAATAAGGATATACTTTTCATTTTTACACAATCATTTCTACAATGAACTCTCTGATGTCTTATAAAATCATACTTCTCAATCAAGGCTTTGCTACCTTCACAAGGTTTCACTCCTTTGTGAACTTTCAGTGAAGGATTTTCAGTGAAGGATTGCCATTCATCGCATTTAAAAGGTTTACTTCTAGGATGAATTTTCAAATGTTTATTAAGCCTTCCTTGGTGGCTGAAGATTATCACATATTCATTATATTCACAGCCTTTTGTATCTGTATGAGTTGTCTCATGGCTGATAAGGTATTCTCTCAGTCTGAAAGATTTCCCACATCTATTAAATTCAAAGAGTTTCTTCCCACTAGGAATTATCTGATTAAACTCTGCTTGTCATTCAAGGTTTTCCTACATTCCTTTAATTTAAAGAGTTTCTTTTCAATGTGAGTATTCTGTGATCCTGAGTTTCAAAATAGTCCTTCAGCTTGAAGGCTTTTCCACATTCATAACATCCCAAAGGTTCATTCCAACATGAGTTCTCTGATGGATGATAAGGGTTTGCTTCTCCCTGAATGCATTTCTCCATTCATTACATTTGAAAGATTTCTCTCCAGTATGAATGCTCTGATGTACTCTAAAGTGATGATATAGGCTGAAAGTTTTTCCCACATTCAAAAGGTTTCATTCCAGGATTAATTCTCTGATGTCTACCAAGAATTTGCCTCTTATTAAACTATTTTCTACATTCATTATATTCAAAAGCATTTTTCTCCAGTATGAGTTCTCTGATTGCTTTTAAGGTGATCCTTCCCCCTGAAGGCTTTCCTATATTCATTCCATTTTAAGAGTTACACTACAGTATGAATTCTCTGATGGCCCTTAGGATCCAGCCTGCCATTGAAGGCTTTTCCTCATTCAATACATTCAAAGGGTTTCACTGCAGTATGGATTCTCTGATGCCTACTCAAGCTCCCCCTATGGCTGAAGGCTTTCTCACATTTATTACATTCAAAAGGTTTCTCCCCTGTATGAGTTCTCTGATGCATTTTAAGATGATCCTTCATCCTGAAGGCTTTCCCACATTCATTACATTGAAAGGGTCTCAAGCCAATATGAATTCTCTGATGTCTAGAAAGATTCTGCCTGACACTGAAAGCTTTCCCACATTCATTACATTTAAAAGGTTTCTCTCCAGTATGAGTCCTCTGATGGCTTTTAAGATATCGCTTCTCCCTGAAGGATTTCCTACATTCTTTACATTCGAAGAGTTTCACTCTAGTAGGAATTTCCTGATGTCTAATAAGGGTTTCCATCTTACATTTATTGAGTTCAATGTGTTTTTCTCTAGAATGAATTTGCTGACATTCAGTGAGATTTGATCTTTTGTCAAAAGCTTTCCCACATTCATTACATTCATAGAGCTTTTCACCAGCTATATGACATTTAATGGCATCTGAGTGGTAAATGAAAAATTTCCTGCCTATGTTACACTTATGAAGTTTCTTCCCTGAGGAGAATCTATTACATTGTATTTTGTCTGAAAAGTTTCTCAGGCTCTTTGCAAGTATATTATACTTATACAGACTTTTTCCCACAGCAGCTCTTTCTTGGGCAAAACAGACTGGCCCCAGACTAACATGTCTCACCAAAGAATTATTTTCTGGTACATTCCCCTGGCAAGATGATCTTTTGTTAGTAATTATGAATTGCTGGGATTCTCCATCCTGGGGACCCTTCTGACTTTTTAACTTGGCCATAAATGTCCCAGATTCTCCCATATCAGGATGCCAGGGACTGTTCTGTGGTCTTCTTTCCTTGGCTGATACTCCCAGGCAAGTATCCTCAACCAGAGTCAAGTCTTGGTTCTCACACCTGCTATCTTGATTAAACAAATCTAAAAGAAATAAATATGTGTCAGAAACTAAGAAAACAGAAAAATGTGTCATAAATTCTTTGAGGAGGAACTGTTTTTTTAAACAAAAATGATACAATTGAGACTATCTCTATCACCTCTAAGATCAAATACAAAATTCCGTTTCATATTCAAAGCTCTTCGTAACCTCATCCCCTCCTACCTTTTCCAGTCTTCTTATACCTTACTCCCTAGCATACCCTCTTTGATTCAGTGACATGGGCCTCCTGGCTGCTCCATCTCTCAGCTCTGGGCATTCTCTCTGGTAGTCTCCCTTACCTGGAGTGCTCTTCCTCCTGACTCTGACCACTGACCTGCCTGGCTTCCTTTAAGTTTCAATTAAAATTCTACCTTGTAGAAGAAGCCTTCTCCAACCTCTGGAATTGAAGATTCCAGTGCCTTCCCCTTCTGTTCATTATTTTCTACTTATTCTGTATAAAGCTCATTTGCGTATATTTGTTTGTTTTGTGTCTTCCATTAGATTATAAGCCCCTTAAGGTCAGGGACTATCTTTTGCTTCCTTTTGTGTCCTCAGTCCTTAGCATGGTGCTTGGCACATAGTAGGCATTTAATAAATATTGATTGAATATTATGATTGAAAACATAAGAGTTTGGTGTTCATAATATATGGCCAACTCACACAAAGGTGTGTGCATATATATGTGTGCATAACCACACATATGTGTGTATGTACATATATACATACACATATATACATATTGTTGTTGTATCTTTTCAGTCATGTCCGACTTTGTGTCCCCATTTGGGGTTTTCTTGGCAAAGATACTGGAGTGGTTTGCTATTTCCTTCTCCAGCTCACTTTACAGATAAGGACCCAAGGCAAACAGGGCTAAGTGATTTGCACAGGGTCACACAGCTAATAAGTGTCTGAGGCAGTATTTGAACTCATCAAGATGAGTCTTCCTGATTCCAAGCCCAGTGCTCTATCTACTGTACCACCTAACTGATAACTATCTAAGTATCTGTCTGTACACACACACACACACACAATTCTCAAAAGAAGAGCTGCAAACTACTAGTAGCTATAGGAAAGAATGCTCTAACTCACTAGTAACAGGAGAAATAAAAAGCAAAAACCCAGCAAATTGGCAACAATGACAAAAGATGGGAATAATCAATGCTGGAGGGGCTGTGGGAAGATAGGCACACTAATGCATTGTTGGTGGCACTGTAATATAGTACAAATATTTTGGAAAGTAATTTGGAATTATGCAAATAAAGTGACTAAAATGTCAATATGCTTTGACTCAGATATGCTAATACTTGACTTATATCCCAAGGCCAATGATAAGAAGAAAGTCCCCTTACACCAAAATATTTATAGCAGCACTTTTTGTGATGACAAAGAGCTGGAAACAAAGTGGATGCCCATCAATTGGAGAATGACCAAACCTATGGTTCATGAATGTAACAGAATATTACTATGCTATCAGAAACAGTGCATTGGATGAGTACAAAGAAGTATGGAAATATTTACATGATCTGATGCAAGTAAACAGGGCTAAGAAAACAGCATACACAATAACTATTACAACAAAAAAAAACCCCAACAAACAAACAACAAAAAAACACCCAAAGTGAATGTTGTAAAAATACTCAGGTGCCACAAGGGAGAAAGCTAAAAAGACATCCCAACTTTACTCCTCTGTAGAGGTGGGAGGTCAAAGAAGTCTGTTAAAATGTACATATTTTCAGACTTTTTTGATGTATGCACTGGTTTTGCTCCCTTTTTATCATTTGCATTTTTTTAATTTAAAAATATTATTTATGTTTTGCATGACTTCATTTGTATAATGGGTATAATGTTGCTTGACTTCTCAATAGGAGGGGCCAGTGGGAGGAAAAGAATGTGGAACTGAAAATTTTAAAAATGAATGTTTAAAAAAATTATTTGTTATGAGGTATGGTTCTCTCAGAAAGGGAAAAGGAAAGGGAAAAGGTACTAGGAGATATTGTGGGGGTATAATAAACAAAGGTCGTCAATACAACTCCATTTTTAAAAATTCTCTTCCTCAAACCTACTTGTCATTAATTAAAAAAATAAATACCTACATCAGTGGAAAAGACTAGATAAGAATAAATTAGACACAAACTAAAAACAAAGTGGCCTATAAAACACAAAAGCAAAAATCTCTTGAGGAAGAACTCATTTGTTCAAAAATTCTGGGAAACCTGAAAAGAGGCTTGACAAAAATTAGAATTAGACCAACATCTCACACTACATAACAAGGAAGTCAAAATGGATATACAGGAAGGAGGAGAAAAAAGATGGGTTATTATTATCTGAACATTAAAGAACGCATCATAAAAAATTTAGAACAGAATTAGATCAGGTAACTAATTACTGTGGCTAAAAGGAGAATTCTCCACCTTGAAAGGACAGAGATGATTACAAAAGATACTCTAGCTAATTGTGATTCCGTGAAATTTAAGACCTTTTGCTCTAATAAAAATCAATGCAAGTAGGATAAGAAGGAAAAGTGGTTAACTGGAGTAACAAAAGACCCCTTTGTATCAAATCTTTCCAATAAGGGTCTTCTCTCAAATATAAGGAAAAATTTACCAGCAATATTGGATACCAAGAATCACTCCCAAGTGAATAAGTGGTCAAAAGATAAGCATGATATTTCAAAAATGCTGCTACTTGAATGACCAGCTGGACTTCCAGAGGTAATGCATTTCGTCAGCCTACTTGTCATTCCCTCACCTGGCCCGGGGTCTCTGGGAACTTCCTCCTCAGGCATCCATGGTGCGTCTCCTCTTTCTAACTGGGAGATCACATATGGTTTGGAAAATGGAAGTCCTGGTCCTGGGGACAGAAATGGGAAGGAATTGGAGAACTCTATCTCAAGAGTTCAATCCTAGACTCTTTCTCTTCATGGAAAAGAAGAAATCTGAGGTGCAAAGGATGGTACCATGGAACTCTCACCAACACCCACTTGTTTTCTGTACAAATTATCTGATTTGGGCCGAGAAAGAAAATTATTTAATTTGATGCATGGTGTGTTAAAAGAGTAGGATCTTTTCACACCTTCAGGTATCTGCCCCGGCACTTTACCAAGAATCTCTTACTTCAGGGTTAGAGTTAAGAGTATAGGAAAATTCCCACCTCAGGGCCAGCATGGTTCAGTTATAGGATATCCACCCATATAAAAGCAAAGAATTTATGCCTGGATATATCCAATCTTCACGCTCCAATGGACTTTGGACTCTTCCTACATTATAAGTATAAGTGAATACCCCTACACATTCAACCAAAACCAAGAGAGAGTTTCCATACCCCTCACAGCTGCTGGAAACGAAACAAGGATAGCCCAGTGGGCAGATGGGGAGTCCCAAGGGCGGCCATCCTTACCCACAGAGATCAAGTGCTCGTAGTTCTCCAGCATCACATCCCTGTATAGATCCCTCTGAGCAGGGCTCAGGCATTTCCACTCCTCCAGTGAGAAGTCCACAGATACATCCTTGAATGTCAATGGATCCTGAAATATCAAACACAATTCTTCTTGGCCAGGACCATGTCTCTTACAGTCCAAAGAAAACTAATGGAATTAGCAGTGTGTAGAGGTGTGGGGAAGGGATCTCAAAGCACTTCCTGTACTATTAGTTGTGAGTTGTTAGAGAAGGCTGTGGAAGAAACAATAGAAAAGAGAGTACTTGAAAAGAATAAGAAGGAAATGGAGGCGATTTGGAGGTAAGGACCTGAAGAGATGGACTCTAAGAGAAGGAAAAAAAGAAGGCAGTAGGTATGGGAGGATAAATATGAAAAGGAAAGCAAATGAAGGATGAATTAAGCAAATCGCTAAGTCACACAATTGGTGAAATTGGAGTTCATCTGAAACAGAAGACAGAGACGGGGAAGTTGTGTGATACCATCAAGTTAGGATGAGCAGCTAATCAGCATGGTGGATGGAGTGCCAACCTTAGACACTTATTAGTTCTGTGACCCTGGACAAGTCGCTTCACCCTGTTTGCCTCAGTTTCCTCATCTGTAAAATGAGCTGGAGAAAGAAATGGCAAAGCACTCCAGTATCTTTGCCAAGAAAACCCCAAATGGGGCCAGGAAGAGTCGGACATGACTGAAATGACTCAACAACAACAAAACCAAGTTAGGAAGAGGCTGCTGAGCTGTCCAATTCATACAGAGATACTATGGAGTGGAGGCATAAAACCCCCAACTAGTTCACAAGACTAAGCTGAGTATATCTTGAGCAGCAGGAGGGCAGGAAAAATTTGGCATTGACTTGAATTGACTTTGTGAAGTTTGGATTTCTGCCACAGCCAACACTCTGCCATCTCTGTTCCAAGAGTTGGCTGATTTTCCCCTACAGAAGGTGAAGGGACCTAAGGACTGCCTGCCCAAATTCCCATTTGAAAGGGACAGAGAAGTGTCTCTGAATGGAAAGGACATCAATGAGGAAACAAAAGAAAGCGAGGTAGCAGAAAAAGTAAAGAAAATCATTCTGGCAAGTCCAGCTACTGCGTGGGATGTCAGAATTAGGAAGTTAATGTTCTAGACAGGCTACAATAAAACTGAATATGGCTAAATGTAAACCTTAACATTCGGGTTCAACGAATCCACTCCAGAAGTCATGGTTCCCAGGTTCTGTCAGCTCTGTGTCATCTATTATAGTGGTCAAAATATTCTGGGAGAGAATGCCCAAGGCCTAGTCTATGGATGAGACTTAGATGGGCTAAGGCCATTCAGGAGAATGGAAGTGAGATGACATTTCAGGAAGCAGAATCTTAACTTACCTGGTATCTGGTGGTCAGCAACTCAGAAGTACTTCCTGCCTCTAGACTCCTGTCCTGGGCAAGGGCAGGAACTTTAGAAGGCTGAACTATGAGAGGGAAAGAAGTCATGAAGGTGCCTGAAACCTCCTTATAGCTCCCAAATGAGCATAGTCCCCCATCCCCAGCCCTTCCACCAGGCCAATCACACTCTCTGGTTACCCCTTCCACCATCTTCCTCCTCTACTCTCTCTGAGGTACTAAATGGTTCTGAAGAATGCTACAAAACTGTGTTTAGACTAGGAAAGCTATAGATCTAGGTCACTGTCAACAGGGTCCTCACTGGCAACTCTTTCATTCTTTACTTGTTGACCACTTATCATTAAGCCCATGACATTTTGGCCAAATTCTTTTCACCACCCTGAACTCCCCTTGGACATGACCTTTCCTCTGACTGTACTGAGATCAAGGATGACAAGATCCAGTTGGAAGTGTCTTATCATTCCTCTGATTCCTTTCAGATGCCTCTGTATCTTCACTGTCACTTTCTCCCTCCCTTCCAGCCCAGTCCCAAAGCTGGAGGTATCCCTCCCTTCCCATCTGTTCAGGGGTCAGGTTAGTGCCTCCTGCTTCTGGACTCTCACCTCTTCTAGGGACTGAAACCTAGTCTGGGACAGGCTGAGCAGATTCAGGAAATGCTGAATCCCTAGAACTCAAAGCAGATGTTAATGGGTCATTGCAATTCAAAGTGTAAACTTTTCCTAGACGGAATGTGGGCCCCTGGAATGCAAACACTTTTCCCCACCCAGTGAGGGATTGGTAAATGCTAGGAGAGTAGTCAAAAGATCTCTCCTTGATCATATACCATTTGATATTTCTATTACTTTTTCATAAAGGTAAAGGAAGAGTAGGGCAGCTGGTGGCAGAGAGGATAGAGCACCAGGCCTGGAACCAGAAAGACCTGAGTTCAAATCCAGTCTCGGACACTTACAAGCTACATGACCTTGGCCAAGTCACTTCACCCTGCTTACCTCAGTTACCTCATCTGTAAAACGAACTGGAAAAAGAAATGGCAAACTGCTCTAGTATCTTTGCCAAGAAAAACTCAAATGGGGTCATGGAGAGTTGGACACAACTGAAGGTGATTGACAATAAAGGAGGAATGCTTGTCACATTTGATGACACACAGCTAAGACTCACACTAGGAAAGAAAGAATCCACATCCTAAAAATCTCAGCAGACCACAACAGCCCAACCTTTGAGACAAATTTGGTGGGGAAAACCAGAAAATTCTATACTTTGGCTAAAAAAACCCACTTACGCATTTGGGATGGGAATATAGGATGTGAAAATAGTTTCTGTGAAAAAAACGCAGGTATTTTTGTGGATGGTAAGGCCAGTATGCGTCAAGAAAGTGAGACAGCAGCCAAAACAGCAGCTGCTATCATAGGCTGGACTGCAGAGGAGGTGACGTCGGCCCTGAAGACTGGGATGGCAGTGGTCAGGAAGCAAAATCAACTCAGGGCCTGGACAAGGCACGTGGCAAGACAACCAGTTAGTCAGCAAGGGCCAGGCACTGCTCTAAATGGCAGGGAAACAAAGGCCAAAGCAGGGTCCCTGCCCTCAATGAATGCACACATATTCAAACTGGATAATGATATGCAAACAACTATGTACACGTGAGGGTATGTGTGTGTATGTGTGTGTATACACACACATTTACACACACGTATATATATAGTATAAATGGCAGATAATCTCAAGCTGAAAGAAGTCTACAATGCAGGGGCCTGGGAAAGGCTTCTTAGAGAAGACAGGATTTGAGCCGCGTCTTGAAGGAAGCCAGGAAGGCAAAAGGCAGAGGAATACAGTCCAAGCATGAGAGAGAGCCAGTGAATAAGCAAGGGGTTGGGAGAGGGAGCGCTGCTGGGAAGAGCAGCAAGGAGGCAGGGGGAGCTGGATCCCAGAGTCAAAAGAAGACTGGAAAGATTAGGAGGGCCCAGGTGGTGAAGGCGATACATGGCAAAGTGCATTTGATGTCTGATCCTCAGGGTAACGGGGAGTCACAGATATATGAAGGAGGAAGAGACAAAAGAAAATTAGTAGTTGGGCTACTTGTAAATGTTGCTCTCTTAGCCCCTGGATCTTTCCTTACTATGACTTTCCCTGAGTTATCAGTTGCCTCTTCACCCATAATAGGCAGATTCTTCTCTCCCAATCATTCTATCAGCATTGATCAAGGATCTATGAGAGGGAGCTCAGTGGTACAGTGGATAGAGAATATGGGGCTTGGTTTAGGGAAGACCCGAGTTCAAATTTAGCCCCAGACACTTAGTAGGTGTGTAATCCTGGGCAAGTCACTTAACCTGTTTGCCTCAGTTTCCTCACCTGTAAAGTGGGGATCACTACAGCGCCTGCCTCCTAGGGCTGCTGTGAGGATCAAATGGGGTCGGGGTCATATTTGTAAAGTGCCTAGCACAGTGCTGAAACCTCACAAGATATCTTGAGGTTTACAGGCTAGATTTCTTTTAAGGACCATGCCTTAAACCCAAATCCCCCTGGCTCTCACTGATTGGCCATAAAAGGTCCCAGCCCAAGCCTCATTTGGTCATTATTTGGGCTCTGATGGCTCACAGTGAGTGTAAATAGCAATTGCTTCTGTTTTGGCCAGAAACCTTGAGGGTCTTCCCCTCCCAGATTGTTTTTTTTTTCTTAACTAGGTAAAAGAAGTCATTCTTTGCTTCATTTCTTACGTACCCTTAATCACTGAATGGGTATTGCCTCAGACAAACTGAGACCTGGGAAAGACCTTAGCTTAGAAAGGCCAAGGTCCCCCACTGCATCCAGGGCCATCTCCAATCATTTGGGCCTATAACTGGCCACTGGACCCATATAGCTCCAGAGGAGAGAGTGAGGTTGGTGACTTTGCCTAGCCCTGCCTCACTTAAGTACTAATTCACTGGCAAGTCATGATGTCACCTTCCCAATGTCATGGTCTTCTTTGAGAAGAAAGGACCAACAGCAGCAGCACAGTACTGGCACACAGTGGGTGCTTGACAAATGCTTGTTACTTTCCCTTCCCCACGACTGTGTTCCAGGCACTGTGCAGGGTGCCAAGGATATGACACAGCTCTTGCCTTACAGAAGCTTAAGATTGGAGAAGGCAAAATATACAGAAATAGGAGCCAACAGCAGCAGAGGGACAGAAGGCCAGGCCTAAGAATGAAAGTGTCAGGAAACAAAAGATTCTGGGAGACAGAGATGACTGTGAATACCTTCCAGGCATGGGCACAGCCAGAGCAAAGATCCAGGGAAGGAACAAGGCATGTCCGAGGATGGACAGGTGGACTGGGGCCAGGCTGTAATGGGCTTTAAGTGACAGCTCCCCCTCCATCTGCCCACCTGGCCTTCTCCTCTCCTTCTGGAATACTCACCTGTCTCCTCAAACATTTAGGCCAAATTCTCTTCCTACATCCACATACCACTAGAGTCAGAGAGCAAAGTGAAGATAAAAAGAATCCACCAATCACCTCCCGAAAGAAAAACCCCAGGAATGCCATAACAAAAAGCTAGAGCCCTCACATCAAAGAAACACTTGGACAAGCATCCAGAAGGAAGCATAAAAGTACCAAAGAACCACTCAGGATCATGCAAGACATACCAGTTTCTACTAAAAACCAGAGGAGATCTTGGAATATATTATAGACAGTTCTCGATTCACATAAATTTGCTGCAAATCTGACTTCCCAGCAGGTGGGCGGCAGAACCCCTCCTTGGGCTGGGGCTCTGGCTCCAGCTCCCAGCAGGCTGCATCAAGGGTGGTGATGGCAGGGGCAGTAGCAGCAGCAGTAGTGGAAGCAGCAGCAATGCTGGTACAGCACCTTGCCAGGGGTCCTGGAGCTGCTCCACTGTGGGGGTGGGAGGAGTCCAGGCCCTAAAGCTGCTCAGGCTGCAGGGCCATGCAGAGCCCTGATAAGAGAGGGTGACATCTGTAGAATGGTCTACCTACATTAACTGAGAACCATCTGTATCTCCAAAGGCAAAAGTGGGAGAGGCTTGTAACCAAGCATGACTTACCCAGAAAAGCTAAGCTAAATTCTACAGGGGAACAAAAACAGACCTGTCAAGTATTTCTAATGAAAGACTGGGGATGAGTCAAAACTTTGAAATACAAATGCAACAGTCCAGAGGAATCTATAAACCATAAATCTACTTGAGCCAATGGAGGGCGCTACACATGATGGTATAGTGGTAAGGAGGAAGGAATTCATTCTTTGGAACTTTCATGTTTTCAAAGGGTATTAAGAGAGTTTGTTTTGCTCTGGGGGTTTGAAGATGGTAAAGAGAAGGGAGGGTAGAAGGGGGAACATGAGAATAGAGGAAGGAGGAAGATCGATAGAACTCATCATTTCTCATAATGGCAGTGCCTGAATGGCTGAATAGAAAAACATGGAGAAGTCAGGGAGCGGACAACAGATGAATCTCATCCTGAACTGAAATAGACACGGGAGAGATGAACACGTGCAAGCACGGAGGAAGACACACAGACAGACACACACACACACACATACATACACACACAGAGTCAAAGTACCAATACAGCAAACTCAACAAGGAAAGAAGTGAAGAGAGGGAAGAGAAGGTTAAGAGTAAAGACATATCAGGGAGGGTAGAGTCTCAAGCAAACAAACTTTCTGATCCTGAAGGGGGGGGCATAAAGGGGAAGAACAGAAATGCAAAGAACTGGAATTCTAGAGGTGCCTTAGATTTGCTCTTCAACAACTGGGGAAAAGCTGAAACAAAGTGTGGTGTCTCACTGTACTAGAACATTACTGTGTACAATAAGATGATGAAAGAGATTATTTCTGAGAAACACGAACTGATGTCAGAGAACACTTTATACAAGGAAAGCGGCATCATTAAGAAAAGTAACTTCCAAAGACCTGAGAATGTGGATCAAGGTAGTGACCAACAATGCCCCCACCGGACCTATGAGGAGTCATGATGGCAATTTCCTGAGAGAAAGGTGATGAACTCAAGGTCAGAAAGAGACGTCCATTTTTGGACATGGCTACTGGGTAGACACATTTTGCTTGATAAAAGGGGTTCCCTCCCGCCATCCCCACTTGCTTTTTAACAAAGGAAACAGTTTGAATGAAAAGTGAAAAATAATGAAAAGACAGTTCCAAATGAAGCACAGACATGCTGAAGAGCTGTAAAAGTAACATGGAATTTTTTCTATACTTTGTTGAAATTCATGATCTTATACCCAGTCCCCATTTTGTGTTCTGCTGTGTATGTGGAAATACTCTCTCTTTTTGAGTGTGTAAGCTCAGAATGAAAAATAAAATGTAAAATTCCCAAGTAGTGAATTTTTCTTACACATCATTAGAGTACTCCGGGATTTGGGCCATTCAGCCACATTTGAATCCTTCACCTTGATCATCACCTGCTGATAGTCTGGTCCACATCTGTCAAGAAGAGAAGGAGATCCTTTAACAAAGGCTCTGATGAATCAAAGTCAACTTTACTCGCAGCATTTTTCTAAACAACCAGCTTAGTAACCCTGTTAAGAAAGGACCTCTTCTTGAGGATGTCTGGCCAGCTCTTGGGACTCGTGCCTGAATTTCCTAAAAAGGCTCATTAAATAAACACTGCTTGAAAGATTCCTTCTAGAATCTTCCTAGAAATCAAAGGCAAACTCACACATTCCCTCCACACACGTATTTAGCAGGAGCTTCCAGAAAAACCCTGCTTGCAACAAGGCAGCATCTGTGTCTCGGGCCACGTAGGACTCAAGAGTTCCTGCATCAATCCAACAAGAGGCCATGGGGTAGTCAATTCCCCCAAGGCCCCCAAACTCTCTGGTGGGACCAGTAATGGACTGATTTTCTCAGTGGAAATGGCAGAAAAGAAGAGGTATTACCATCTGCTTCACTGCTGCACTCTAAGAACCATGGGACCTTTCCATCTGACTTGTAGCTGAAACCTTCATGGAACCTGAGACACAACCTGAGTTTTTTTGCCTTCTGTATCTATAGTACTTTGCACACTGCTCCCCAGGTAGTAAGCATACAGTATAGACGTTTTCATTCACTCACTCACTCATTTGATTCATTCCTTCACCATGAGGTCAGAGCCATTTACCAACAACCACCCACTAAGGAATAGAGATGTTGACATCATCTCTCCACAGGGCCATTCCCGTTTACACATGGGCATATGCAGGCATACGAGCAGACATCACCCTCCCAAACACTCAGAAGATCACCTGCCTACGCCCATGGCAAGGATCCACTGTGTCCTGCACAGGAAACACAATTGAAACTGAGCCAGGCCAGCCTCAAGTCAGCAAGACAGAAAGACATGGGAGGGGGAGCGGAGCCAAGATGGTGACTGGAAAGCAGTGACTGGCGTGAGCTCCCCACCAAGTCCCTCCAAAAAGCGATAAAAAATTGGCTCTGAACCAATTCTAGAACTGCAGAACCCACAAAGTGGCAGAGGGAAGCAGGGCTCCAGCCCAGGACAGCCTGGATGGTCTCTGGGTAAGGTCTGTCCCGCACGGAGCTCCCAGCTCCCAGCTGAGGGGAGCGGAGCTGAGCCCAGCAGAGCCCAGCATGCGCAGCGCGGACCAACCAGACTGCAGACCAACCAGACCAGGAGCCAAGCCGAGAGTGCCCTAGCATCCTGAATTACTGAGCTGTGCCATTTACCAGACCTCCCAACCCACAAACAGCAAAGACAACAGAGAAGGTTAGTGGGAAAAGCTGCGGGACAGGACGGAGTTTGCGGGCAGCGGAAATGGGGCAGCTAAGGAACTACAGCTGCAGTTGCTTCTGGCCCCAGGCCCACCTGGTGGGAGGAATTAAGTGGCAGATCAGAGCAGGAGTGAAGAGCCTGCTGAAGATTTAAGCCCAGTCTGGGTAGGGGGTTCTTGGGGAAGGAGGAGTGCTGGTGAGGCAGCGCATCCGCCCAAGCGTGGAATGTAGAACTCTTTAGTCTACAAGCAGTCATACCCCGCTGAAAAACTCAAGGGTT
>JAQQSZ010000104.1:0-16493 GCA_028646595.1 Phalanger gymnotis | reverse complement strand
CAGAAGCAACTGCAGCTGTAGTTCCTTAGCTGCCCCATTTCCGCTGCCCGCAAACTCCGTCCTGTCCCGCAGCTTTTCCCACTAACCTTCTCTGTTGTCTTTGCTGTTTGTGGGTTGGGAGGTCTGGTAAATGGCACAGCTCAGTAATTCAGGATGCTAGGGCACTCTCGGCTTGGCTCCTGGTCTGGTTGGTCTGCAGTCTGGTTGGTCCGCGCTGCGCATGCTGGGCTCTGCTGGGCTCAGCTCCGCTCCCCTCAGCTGGGAGCTGGGAGCTCCGTGCGGGACAGACCTTACCCAGAGACCATCCAGGCTGTCCTGGGCTGGAGCCCTGCTTCCCTCTGCCACTTTGTGGGTTCTGCAGTTCTAGAATTGGTTCAGAGCCAATTTTTTATCGCTTTTTGGAGGGACTTGGTGGGGAGCTCACGCCAGTCACTGCTTTCCAGTCACCATCTTGGCTCCGCTCCCCCTCCCATGTCTTTCTGTCTTGCTGACTTGAGGCTGGCCTGGCTCAGTTTCAATTGTGTTTCCTGTGCAGGACACAGTGGATCCTTGCCATGGGCGTAGGCAGGTGATCTTCTGAGTGTTTGGGAGGGTGATGTCTGCTCGTATGCCTGCATATGCCCATGTGTAAACGGGAATGGCCCTGTGGAGAGATGATGTCAACATCTCTATTCCTTAGTGGGTGGTTGTTGGTAAATGGCTCTGACCTCATGGTGAAGGAATGAATCAAATGAGTGAGTGAGTGAATGAAAACGTCTATACTGTATGCTTACTACCTGGGGAGCAGTGTGCAAAGTACTATAGATACAGAAGGCAAAAAAACTCAGGTTGTGTCTCAGGTTCCATGAAGGTTTCAGCTACAAGTCAGATGGAAAGGTCCCATGGTTCTTAGAGTGCAGCAGTGAAGCAGATGGTAATACCTCTTCTTTTCTGCCATTTCCACTGAGAAAATCAGTCCATTACTGGTCCCACCAGAGAGTTTGGGGGCCTTGGGGGAATTGACTACCCCATGGCCTCTTGTTGGATTGATGCAGGAACTCTTGAGTCCTACGTGGCCCGAGACACAGATGCTGCCTTGTTGCAAGCAGGGTTTTTCTGGAAGCTCCTGCTAAATACGTGTGTGGAGGGAATGTGTGAGTTTGCCTTTGATTTCTAGGAAGATTCTAGAAGGAATCTTTCAAGCAGTGTTTATTTAATGAGCCTTTTTAGGAAATTCAGGCACGAGTCCCAAGAGCTGGCCAGACATCCTCAAGAAGAGGTCCTTTCTTAACAGGGTTACTAAGCTGGTTGTTTAGAAAAATGCTGCGAGTAAAGTTGACTTTGATTCATCAGAGCCTTTGTTAAAGGATCTCCTTCTCTTCTTGACAGATGTGGACCAGACTATCAGCAGGTGATGATCAAGGTGAAGGATTCAAATGTGGCTGAATGGCCCAAATCCCGGAGTACTCTAATGATGTGTAAGAAAAATTCACTACTTGGGAATTTTACATTTTATTTTTCATTCTGAGCTTACACACTCAAAAAGAGAGAGTATTTCCACATACACAGCAGAACACAAAATGGGGACTGGGTATAAGATCATGAATTTCAACAAAGTATAGAAAAAATTCCATGTTACTTTTACAGCTCTTCAGCATGTCTGTGCTTCATTTGGAACTGTCTTTTCATTATTTTTCACTTTTCATTCAAACTGTTTCCTTTGTTAAAAAGCAAGTGGGGATGGCGGGAGGGAACCCCTTTTATCAAGCAAAATGTGTCTACCCAGTAGCCATGTCCAAAAATGGACGTCTCTTTCTGACCTTGAGTTCATCACCTTTCTCTCAGGAAATTGCCATCATGACTCCTCATAGGTCCGGTGGGGGCATTGTTGGTCACTACCTTGATCCACATTCTCAGGTCTTTGGAAGTTACTTTTCTTAATGATGCCGCTTTCCTTGTATAAAGTGTTCTCTGACATCAGTTCGTGTTTCTCAGAAATAATCTCTTTCATCATCTTATTGTACACAGTAATGTTCTAGTACAGTGAGACACCACACTTTGTTTCAGCTTTTCCCCAGTTGTTGAAGAGCAAATCTAAGGCACCTCTAGAATTCCAGTTCTTTGCATTTCTGTTCTTCCCCTTTATGCCCCCCCCTTCAGGATCAGAAAGTTTGTTTGCTTGAGACTCTACCCTCCCTGATATGTCTTTACTCTTAACCTTCTCTTCCCTCTCTTCACTTCTTTCCTTGTTGAGTTTGCTGTATTGGTACTTTGACTCTGTGTGTGTATGTATGTGTGTGTGTGTGTGTCTGTCTGTGTGTCTTCCTCCGTGCTTGCACGTGTTCATCTCTCCCGTGTCTATTTCAGTTCAGGATGAGATTCATCTGTTGTCCGCTCCCTGACTTCTCCATGTTTTTCTATTCAGCCATTCAGGCACTGCCATTATGAGAAATGATGAGTTCTATCGATCTTCCTCCTTCCTCTATTCTCATGTTCCCCCTTCTACCCTCCCTTCTCTTTACCATCTTCAAACCCCCAGAGCAAAACAAACTCTCTTAATACCCTTTGAAAACATGAAAGTTCCAAAGAATGAATTCCTTCCTCCTTACCACTATACCATCATGTGTAGCGCCCTCCATTGGCTCAAGTAGATTTATGGTTTATAGATTCCTCTGGACTGTTGCATTTGTATTTCAAAGTTTTGACTCATCCCCAGTCTTTCATTAGAAATACTTGACAGGTCTGTTTTTGTTCCCCTGTAGAATTTAGCTTAGCTTTTCTGGGTAAGTCATGCTTGGTTACAAGCCTCTCCCACTTTTGCCTTTGGAGATACAGATGGTTCTCAGTTAATGTAGGTAGACCATTCTACAGATGTCACCCTCTCTTATCAGGGCTCTGCATGGCCCTGCAGCCTGAGCAGCTTTAGGGCCTGGACTCCTCCCACCCCCACAGTGGAGCAGCTCCAGGACCCCTGGCAAGGTGCTGTACCAGCATTGCTGCTGCTTCCACTACTGCTGCTGCTACTGCCCCTGCCATCACCACCCTTGATGCAGCCTGCTGGGAGCTGGAGCCAGAGCCCCAGCCCAAGGAGGGGTTCTGCCGCCCACCTGCTGGGAAGTCAGATTTGCAGCAAATTTATGTGAATCGAGAACTGTCTATAATATATTCCAAGATCTCCTCTGGTTTTTAGTAGAAACTGGTATGTCTTGCATGATCCTGAGTGGTTCTTTGGTACTTTTATGCTTCCTTCTGGATGCTTGTCCAAGTGTTTCTTTGATGTGAGGGCTCTAGCTTTTTGTTATGGCATTCCTGGGGTTTTTCTTTCGGGAGGTGATTGGTGGATTCTTTTTATCTTCACTTTGCTCTCTGACTCTAGTGGTATGTGGATGTAGGAAGAGAATTTGGCCTAAATGTTTGAGGAGACAGGTGAGTATTCCAGAAGGAGAGGAGAAGGCCAGGTGGGCAGATGGAGGGGGAGCTGTCACTTAAAGCCCATTACAGCCTGGCCCCAGTCCACCTGTCCATCCTCGGACATGCCTTGTTCCTTCCCTGGATCTTTGCTCTGGCTGTGCCCATGCCTGGAAGGTATTCACAGTCATCTCTGTCTCCCAGAATCTTTTGTTTCCTGACACTTTCATTCTTAGGCCTGGCCTTCTGTCCCTCTGCTGCTGTTGGCTCCTATTTCTGTATATTTTGCCTTCTCCAATCTTAAGCTTCTGTAAGGCAAGAGCTGTGTCATATCCTTGGCACCCTGCACAGTGCCTGGAACACAGTCGTGGGGAAGGGAAAGTAACAAGCATTTGTCAAGCACCCACTGTGTGCCAGTACTGTGCTGCTGCTGTTGGTCCTTTCTTCTCAAAGAAGACCATGACATTGGGAAGGTGACATCATGACTTGCCAGTGAATTAGTACTTAAGTGAGGCAGGGCTAGGCAAAGTCACCAACCTCACTCTCTCCTCTGGAGCTATATGGGTCCAGTGGCCAGTTATAGGCCCAAATGATTGGAGATGGCCCTGGATGCAGTGGGGGACCTTGGCCTTTCTAAGCTAAGGTCTTTCCCAGGTCTCAGTTTGTCTGAGGCAATACCCATTCAGTGATTAAGGGTACGTAAGAAATGAAGCAAAGAATGACTTCTTTTACCTAGTTAAGAAAAAAAAAACAATCTGGGAGGGGAAGACCCTCAAGGTTTCTGGCCAAAACAGAAGCAATTGCTATTTACACTCACTGTGAGCCATCAGAGCCCAAATAATGACCAAATGAGGCTTGGGCTGGGACCTTTTATGGCCAATCAGTGAGAGCCAGGGGGATTTGGGTTTAAGGCATGGTCCTTAAAAGAAATCTAGCCTGTAAACCTCAAGATATCTTGTGAGGTTTCAGCACTGTGCTAGGCACTTTACAAATATGACCCCGACCCCATTTGATCCTCACAGCAGCCCTAGGAGGCAGGCGCTGTAGTGATCCCCACTTTACAGGTGAGGAAACTGAGGCAAACAGGTTAAGTGACTTGCCCAGGATTACACACCTACTAAGTGTCTGGGGCTAAATTTGAACTCGGGTCTTCCCTAAACCAAGCCCCATATTCTCTATCCACTGTACCACTGAGCTCCCTCTCATAGATCCTTGATCAATGCTGATAGAATGATTGGGAGAGAAGAATCTGCCTATTATGGGTGAAGAGGCAACTGATAACTCAGGGAAAGTCATAGTAAGGAAAGATCCAGGGGCTAAGAGAGCAACATTTACAAGTAGCCCAACTACTAATTTTCTTTTGTCTCTTCCTCCTTCATATATCTGTGACTCCCCGTTACCCTGAGGATCAGACATCAAATGCACTTTGCCATGTATCGCCTTCACCACCTGGGCCCTCCTAATCTTTCCAGTCTTCTTTTGACTCTGGGATCCAGCTCCCCCTGCCTCCTTGCTGCTCTTCCCAGCAGCGCTCCCTCTCCCAACCCCTTGCTTATTCACTGGCTCTCTCTCATGCTTGGACTGTATTCCTCTGCCTTTTGCCTTCCTGGCTTCCTTCAAGACGCGGCTCAAATCCTGTCTTCTCTAAGAAGCCTTTCCCAGGCCCCTGCATTGTAGACTTCTTTCAGCTTGAGATTATCTGCCATTTATACTATATATATACGTGTGTGTAAATGTGTGTGTATACACACACATACACACACATACCCTCACGTGTACATAGTTGTTTGCATATCATTATCCAGTTTGAATATGTGTGCATTCATTGAGGGCAGGGACCCTGCTTTGGCCTTTGTTTCCCTGCCATTTAGAGCAGTGCCTGGCCCTTGCTGACTAACTGGTTGTCTTGCCACGTGCCTTGTCCAGGCCCTGAGTTGATTTTGCTTCCTGACCACTGCCATCCCAGTCTTCAGGGCCGACGTCACCTCCTCTGCAGTCCAGCCTATGATAGCAGCTGCTGTTTTGGCTGCTGTCTCACTTTCTTGACGCATACTGGCCTTACCATCCACAAAAATACCTGCGTTTTTTTCACAGAAACTATTTTCACATCCTATATTCCCATCCCAAATGCGTAAGTGGGTTTTTTTAGCCAAAGTATAGAATTTTCTGGTTTTCCCCACCAAATTTGTCTCAAAGGTTGGGCTGTTGTGGTCTGCTGAGATTTTTAGGATGTGGATTCTTTCTTTCCTAGTGTGAGTCTTAGCTGTGTGTCATCAAATGTGACAAGCATTCCTCCTTTATTGTCAATCACCTTCAGTTGTGTCCAACTCTCCATGACCCCATTTGAGTTTTTCTTGGCAAAGATACTAGAGCAGTTTGCCATTTCTTTTTCCAGTTCGTTTTACAGATGAGGTAACTGAGGTAAGCAGGGTGAAGTGACTTGGCCAAGGTCATGTAGCTTGTAAGTGTCCGAGACTGGATTTGAACTCAGGTCTTTCTGGTTCCAGGCCTGGTGCTCTATCCTCTCTGCCACCAGCTGCCCTACTCTTCCTTTACCTTTATGAAAAAGTAATAGAAATATCAAATGGTATATGATCAAGGAGAGATCTTTTGACTACTCTCCTAGCATTTACCAATCCCTCACTGGGTGGGGAAAAGTGTTTGCATTCCAGGGGCCCACATTCCGTCTAGGAAAAGTTTACACTTTGAATTGCAATGACCCATTAACATCTGCTTTGAGTTCTAGGGATTCAGCATTTCCTGAATCTGCTCAGCCTGTCCCAGACTAGGTTTCAGTCCCTAGAAGAGGTGAGAGTCCAGAAGCAGGAGGCACTAACCTGACCCCTGAACAGATGGGAAGGGAGGGATACCTCCAGCTTTGGGACTGGGCTGGAAGGGAGGGAGAAAGTGACAGTGAAGATACAGAGGCATCTGAAAGGAATCAGAGGAATGATAAGACACTTCCAACTGGATCTTGTCATCCTTGATCTCAGTACAGTCAGAGGAAAGGTCATGTCCAAGGGGAGTTCAGGGTGGTGAAAAGAATTTGGCCAAAATGTCATGGGCTTAATGATAAGTGGTCAACAAGTAAAGAATGAAAGAGTTGCCAGTGAGGACCCTGTTGACAGTGACCTAGATCTATAGCTTTCCTAGTCTAAACACAGTTTTGTAGCATTCTTCAGAACCATTTAGTACCTCAGAGAGAGTAGAGGAGGAAGATGGTGGAAGGGGTAACCAGAGAGTGTGATTGGCCTGGTGGAAGGGCTGGGGATGGGGGACTATGCTCATTTGGGAGCTATAAGGAGGTTTCAGGCACCTTCATGACTTCTTTCCCTCTCATAGTTCAGCCTTCTAAAGTTCCTGCCCTTGCCCAGGACAGGAGTCTAGAGGCAGGAAGTACTTCTGAGTTGCTGACCACCAGATACCAGGTAAGTTAAGATTCTGCTTCCTGAAATGTCATCTCACTTCCATTCTCCTGAATGGCCTTAGCCCATCTAAGTCTCATCCATAGACTAGGCCTTGGGCATTCTCTCCCAGAATATTTTGACCACTATAATAGATGACACAGAGCTGACAGAACCTGGGAACCATGACTTCTGGAGTGGATTCGTTGAACCCGAATGTTAAGGTTTACATTTAGCCATATTCAGTTTTATTGTAGCCTGTCTAGAACATTAACTTCCTAATTCTGACATCCCACGCAGTAGCTGGACTTGCCAGAATGATTTTCTTTACTTTTTCTGCTACCTCGCTTTCTTTTGTTTCCTCATTGATGTCCTTTCCATTCAGAGACACTTCTCTGTCCCTTTCAAATGGGAATTTGGGCAGGCAGTCCTTAGGTCCCTTCACCTTCTGTAGGGGAAAATCAGCCAACTCTTGGAACAGAGATGGCAGAGTGTTGGCTGTGGCAGAAATCCAAACTTCACAAAGTCAATTCAAGTCAATGCCAAATTTTTCCTGCCCTCCTGCTGCTCAAGATATACTCAGCTTAGTCTTGTGAACTAGTTGGGGGTTTTATGCCTCCACTCCATAGTATCTCTGTATGAATTGGACAGCTCAGCAGCCTCTTCCTAACTTGGTTTTGTTGTTGTTGAGTCATTTCAGTCATGTCCGACTCTTCCTGGCCCCATTTGGGGTTTTCTTGGCAAAGATACTGGAGTGCTTTGCCATTTCTTTCTCCAGCTCATTTTACAGATGAGGAAACTGAGGCAAACAGGGTGAAGCGACTTGTCCAGGGTCACAGAACTAATAAGTGTCTAAGGTTGGCACTCCATCCACCATGCTGATTAGCTGCTCATCCTAACTTGATGGTATCACACAACTTCCCCGTCTCTGTCTTCTGTTTCAGATGAACTCCAATTTCACCAATTGTGTGACTTAGCGATTTGCTTAATTCATCCTTCATTTGCTTTCCTTTTCATATTTATCCTCCCATACCTACTGCCTTCTTTTTTTCCTTCTCTTAGAGTCCATCTCTTCAGGTCCTTACCTCCAAATCGCCTCCATTTCCTTCTTATTCTTTTCAAGTACTCTCTTTTCTATTGTTTCTTCCACAGCCTTCTCTAACAACTCACAACTAATAGTACAGGAAGTGCTTTGAGATCCCTTCCCCACACCTCTACACACTGCTAATTCCATTAGTTTTCTTTGGACTGTAAGAGACATGGTCCTGGCCAAGAAGAATTGTGTTTGATATTTCAGGATCCATTGACATTCAAGGATGTATCTGTGGACTTCTCACTGGAGGAGTGGAAATGCCTGAGCCCTGCTCAGAGGGATCTATACAGGGATGTGATGCTGGAGAACTACGAGCACTTGATCTCTGTGGGTAAGGATGGCCGCCCTTGGGACTCCCCATCTGCCCACTGGGCTATCCTTGTTTCGTTTCCAGCAGCTGTGAGGGGTATGGAAACTCTCTCTTGGTTTTGGTTGAATGTGTAGGGGTATTCACTTATACTTATAATGTAGGAAGAGTCCAAAGTCCATTGGAGCGTGAAGATTGGATATATCCAGGCATAAATTCTTTGCTTTTATATGGGTGGATATCCTATAACTGAACCATGCTGGCCCTGAGGTGGGAATTTTCCTATACTCTTAACTCTAACCCTGAAGTAAGAGATTCTTGGTAAAGTGCCGGGGCAGATACCTGAAGGTGTGAAAAGATCCTACTCTTTTAACACACCATGCATCAAATTAAATAATTTTCTTTCTCGGCCCAAATCAGATAATTTGTACAGAAAACAAGTGGGTGTTGGTGAGAGTTCCATGGTACCATCCTTTGCACCTCAGATTTCTTCTTTTCCATGAAGAGAAAGAGTCTAGGATTGAACTCTTGAGATAGAGTTCTCCAATTCCTTCCCATTTCTGTCCCCAGGACCAGGACTTCCATTTTCCAAACCATATGTGATCTCCCAGTTAGAAAGAGGAGACGCACCATGGATGCCTGAGGAGGAAGTTCCCAGAGACCCCGGGCCAGGTGAGGGAATGACAAGTAGGCTGACGAAATGCATTACCTCTGGAAGTCCAGCTGGTCATTCAAGTAGCAGCATTTTTGAAATATCATGCTTATCTTTTGACCACTTATTCACTTGGGAGTGATTCTTGGTATCCAATATTGCTGGTAAATTTTTCCTTATATTTGAGAGAAGACCCTTATTGGAAAGATTTGATACAAAGGGGTCTTTTGTTACTCCAGTTAACCACTTTTCCTTCTTATCCTACTTGCATTGATTTTTATTAGAGCAAAAGGTCTTAAATTTCACGGAATCACAATTAGCTAGAGTATCTTTTGTAATCATCTCTGTCCTTTCAAGGTGGAGAATTCTCCTTTTAGCCACAGTAATTAGTTACCTGATCTAATTCTGTTCTAAATTTTTTATGATGCGTTCTTTAATGTTCAGATAATAATAACCCATCTTTTTTCTCCTCCTTCCTGTATATCCATTTTGACTTCCTTGTTATGTAGTGTGAGATGTTGGTCTAATTCTAATTTTTGTCAAGCCTCTTTTCAGGTTTCCCAGAATTTTTGAACAAATGAGTTCTTCCTCAAGAGATTTTTGCTTTTGTGTTTTATAGGCCACTTTGTTTTTAGTTTGTGTCTAATTTATTCTTATCTAGTCTTTTCCACTGATGTAGGTATTTATTTTTTTAATTAATGACAAGTAGGTTTGAGGAAGAGAATTTTTAAAAATGGAGTTGTATTGACGACCTTTGTTTATTATACCCCCACAATATCTCCTAGTACCTTTTCCCTTTCCTTTTCCCTTTCTGAGAGAACCATACCTCATAACAAATAATTTTTTTAAACATTCATTTTTAAAATTTTCAGTTCCACATTCTTTTCCTCCCACTGGCCCCTCCTATTGAGAAGTCAAGCAACATTATACCCATTATACAAATGAAGTCATGCAAAACATAAATAATATTTTTAAATTAAAAAAATGCAAATGATAAAAAGGGAGCAAAACCAGTGCATACATCAAAAAAGTCTGAAAATATGTACATTTTAACAGACTTCTTTGACCTCCCACCTCTACAGAGGAGTAAAGTTGGGATGTCTTTTTAGCTTTCTCCCTTGTGGCACCTGAGTATTTTTACAACATTCACTTTGGGTGTTTTTTTGTTGTTTGTTTGTTGGGGTTTTTTTTTGTTGTAATAGTTATTGTGTATGCTGTTTTCTTAGCCCTGTTTACTTGCATCAGATCATGTAAATATTTCCATACTTCTTTGTACTCATCCAATGCACTGTTTCTGATAGCATAGTAATATTCTGTTACATTCATGAACCATAGGTTTGGTCATTCTCCAATTGATGGGCATCCACTTTGTTTCCAGCTCTTTGTCATCACAAAAAGTGCTGCTATAAATATTTTGGTGTAAGGGGACTTTCTTCTTATCATTGGCCTTGGGATATAAGTCAAGTATTAGCATATCTGAGTCAAAGCATATTGACATTTTAGTCACTTTATTTGCATAATTCCAAATTACTTTCCAAAATATTTGTACTATATTACAGTGCCACCAACAATGCATTAGTGTGCCTATCTTCCCACAGCCCCTCCAGCATTGATTATTCCCATCTTTTGTCATTGTTGCCAATTTGCTGGGTTTTTGCTTTTTATTTCTCCTGTTACTAGTGAGTTAGAGCATTCTTTCCTATAGCTACTAGTAGTTTGCAGCTCTTCTTTTGAGAATTGTGTGTGTGTGTGTGTGTACAGACAGATACTTAGATAGTTATCAGTTAGGTGGTACAGTAGATAGAGCACTGGGCTTGGAATCAGGAAGACTCATCTTGATGAGTTCAAATACTGCCTCAGACACTTATTAGCTGTGTGACCCTGTGCAAATCACTTAGCCCTGTTTGCCTTGGGTCCTTATCTGTAAAGTGAGCTGGAGAAGGAAATAGCAAACCACTCCAGTATCTTTGCCAAGAAAACCCCAAATGGGGACACAAAGTCGGACATGACTGAAAAGATACAACAACAATATGTATATATGTGTATGTATATATGTACATACACACATATGTGTGGTTATGCACACATATATATGCACACACCTTTGTGTGAGTTGGCCATATATTATGAACACCAAACTCTTATGTTTTCAATCATAATATTCAATCAATATTTATTAAATGCCTACTATGTGCCAAGCACCATGCTAAGGACTGAGGACACAAAAGGAAGCAAAAGATAGTCCCTGACCTTAAGGGGCTTATAATCTAATGGAAGACACAAAACAAACAAATATACGCAAATGAGCTTTATACAGAATAAGTAGAAAATAATGAACAGAAGGGGAAGGCACTGGAATCTTCAATTCCAGAGGTTGGAGAAGGCTTCTTCTACAAGGTAGAATTTTAATTGAAACTTAAAGGAAGCCAGGCAGGTCAGTGGTCAGAGTCAGGAGGAAGAGCACTCCAGGTAAGGGAGACTACCAGAGAGAATGCCCAGAGCTGAGAGATGGAGCAGCCAGGAGGCCCATGTCACTGAATCAAAGAGGGTATGCTAGGGAGTAAGGTATAAGAAGACTGGAAAAGGTAGGAGGGGATGAGGTTACGAAGAGCTTTGAATATGAAACGGAATTTTGTATTTGATCTTAGAGGTGATAGAGATAGTCTCAATTGTATCATTTTTGTTTAAAAAAACAGTTCCTCCTCAAAGAATTTATGACACATTTTTCTGTTTTCTTAGTTTCTGACACATATTTATTTCTTTTAGATTTGTTTAATCAAGATAGCAGGTGTGAGAACCAAGACTTGACTCTGGTTGAGGATACTTGCCTGGGAGTATCAGCCAAGGAAAGAAGACCACAGAACAGTCCCTGGCATCCTGATATGGGAGAATCTGGGACATTTATGGCCAAGTTAAAAAGTCAGAAGGGTCCCCAGGATGGAGAATCCCAGCAATTCATAATTACTAACAAAAGATCATCTTGCCAGGGGAATGTACCAGAAAATAATTCTTTGGTGAGACATGTTAGTCTGGGGCCAGTCTGTTTTGCCCAAGAAAGAGCTGCTGTGGGAAAAAGTCTGTATAAGTATAATATACTTGCAAAGAGCCTGAGAAACTTTTCAGACAAAATACAATGTAATAGATTCTCCTCAGGGAAGAAACTTCATAAGTGTAACATAGGCAGGAAATTTTTCATTTACCACTCAGATGCCATTAAATGTCATATAGCTGGTGAAAAGCTCTATGAATGTAATGAATGTGGGAAAGCTTTTGACAAAAGATCAAATCTCACTGAATGTCAGCAAATTCATTCTAGAGAAAAACACATTGAACTCAATAAATGTAAGATGGAAACCCTTATTAGACATCAGGAAATTCCTACTAGAGTGAAACTCTTCGAATGTAAAGAATGTAGGAAATCCTTCAGGGAGAAGCGATATCTTAAAAGCCATCAGAGGACTCATACTGGAGAGAAACCTTTTAAATGTAATGAATGTGGGAAAGCTTTCAGTGTCAGGCAGAATCTTTCTAGACATCAGAGAATTCATATTGGCTTGAGACCCTTTCAATGTAATGAATGTGGGAAAGCCTTCAGGATGAAGGATCATCTTAAAATGCATCAGAGAACTCATACAGGGGAGAAACCTTTTGAATGTAATAAATGTGAGAAAGCCTTCAGCCATAGGGGGAGCTTGAGTAGGCATCAGAGAATCCATACTGCAGTGAAACCCTTTGAATGTATTGAATGAGGAAAAGCCTTCAATGGCAGGCTGGATCCTAAGGGCCATCAGAGAATTCATACTGTAGTGTAACTCTTAAAATGGAATGAATATAGGAAAGCCTTCAGGGGGAAGGATCACCTTAAAAGCAATCAGAGAACTCATACTGGAGAAAAATGCTTTTGAATATAATGAATGTAGAAAATAGTTTAATAAGAGGCAAATTCTTGGTAGACATCAGAGAATTAATCCTGGAATGAAACCTTTTGAATGTGGGAAAAACTTTCAGCCTATATCATCACTTTAGAGTACATCAGAGCATTCATACTGGAGAGAAATCTTTCAAATGTAATGAATGGAGAAATGCATTCAGGGAGAAGCAAACCCTTATCATCCATCAGAGAACTCATGTTGGAATGAACCTTTGGGATGTTATGAATGTGGAAAAGCCTTCAAGCTGAAGGACTATTTTGAAACTCAGGATCACAGAATACTCACATTGAAAAGAAACTCTTTAAATTAAAGGAATGTAGGAAAACCTTGAATGACAAGCAGAGTTTAATCAGATAATTCCTAGTGGGAAGAAACTCTTTGAATTTAATAGATGTGGGAAATCTTTCAGACTGAGAGAATACCTTATCAGCCATGAGACAACTCATACAGATACAAAAGGCTGTGAATATAATGAATATGTGATAATCTTCAGCCACCAAGGAAGGCTTAATAAACATTTGAAAATTCATCCTAGAAGTAAACCTTTTAAATGCGATGAATGGCAATCCTTCACTGAAAATCCTTCACTGAAAGTTCACAAAGGAGTGAAACCTTGTGAAGGTAGCAAAGCCTTGATTGAGAAGTATGATTTTATAAGACATCAGAGAGTTCATTGTAGAAATGATTGTGTAAAAATGAAAAGTATATCCTTATTAGATATCAGAGAATTCTTACTGGAGTGAAACCACTTGAATATAAAGCCTTTACCCTTAGACAGTTTCTCAATCCATTAAAGAATGTGAGAAAGCCTTCAGCCATGGGGAAGACATGCTTCAGGAAACTCTTACTGCAGAGATATCCTATGAATGCAATGAATACGGGAAAGCCCTCAGGAAAAAGAATGCCATAAAGCCTTCATTTACCTCATACCAGAGTGAACCCCCCTGCATACAATGAATGTGGGGAAGATTTCAATGATAAGTGGAACCTTATTAGACATAGAGCTCTCATTGGAGAAGAGCCCTTTAACTGTACTAAACATGGGGAAACCATTTTCTCTTGTGTATGGTTTCCCCGCTAGGATCCATTCTGAGCCTGAAAGAGATTTCGAGAACAAATATTTAGTGAGATATTGGCTTTGGCATAAGCCAGAAAGTCTGGAAGTACACCTTCCCAGCCTTAGGGAGACCCACAGCCAGAATTTTTTTTTTAATTAATTCATTTTTAGTTTTCAACATTCACTTCCATAAGATATTGAGTCCTAAATTTTCTCCCCCTCCTTCCCCTTCCCCGTCTCAAAGACAGCGTGCAATCTGACATAGGCTCCACGTATACATTCATATTAAATATATTTTCACATTACTCATCTTGTAAAGAAGAATTATAATTAATGGGAGGAACCATGAGGAAGAAAAAAACAAACAAAAAAAAGAATGCAAGTAGTATGCTTCGATCTGCATTCAGATTCCATAGTTCTTTCTCTGGATGTGGATAGCATTTTCCATCATGAGTCTTTTGGAGTTGTCTTAAATCTTTGCATTGCTGAGAAAAGATAAGTCTACAAAGTTGGCCATCCCACAATGTTGCTGTTACTATGTAAAATGTTCTCCTGGTTCTGCTCACTTCAATCAGCATTAGTTCATGTAAGTCTTTCCAGATTTTTCTGAAGTCTTCCTGCTCATCATTTCTTATGGAACATTCATATACCACAGCTTGTTCAGTCATTTCCCTATTGATGGGCAACCTCTCAATTTCCAGTTCTTGACCACCACAAAAAGAGCTGCTATAAATATTTTTGTACATGTGAGCCCTTTTGCCATTTTTGTGATGTCTTTGGGACACAGACCTCGAAGTGGTATTGCGGGATCAAAGGGTATGCACAGTTTTATAGCCCTTTGGGGACAGTTCCAAATTGCTCTCCAGATTCCTGTTTTGTCACTCTAGCCAATCTGATAGGCATGGTGTGTTATCTCAGAGTTGTTTTGATTTCCATTTCTCTAATCAATAGTGATTTGGAGCATTTTTTCATATAACTATAGATAGCTTTAATTTCTTCCTCTTAAAACTGCCTGACCATTTATCAATTGGGGAATGGCTTGTATTCTTTTAAATTTGACTCAATTCTCTATATATTTTAGAAATGAGGCCTTTATCAGAGATACTGGTTGTAAAAATTCCTTCCCAGCTTTCTGCTTCCCTACTAATCTTGGTTGCATTGGCTTTGTGCAAAAACTTTTCAATTAAATGCAATCAACACTATCCATTTGCATATCATAATGTTATCTATGTCTTGTTTGATCATAAATTCTTCTGTTCTCCATAAATCTGACAGGTAAACTATTCCTTATTCTCCTAGTTTGCTTATAGTGTCAGCCTTTATATCTAAATTGTGTACCCATTTTGACTTTATCTTGTTATATGGTGTAAGATGTTGGTCTGTGCCTGGTTTCTGCCATACTATTTTCCAGTTTTCCCAGTAGATTTTGTTAAATAGTCGGTTCTTATCCCAGAAGCTGGAGTCTTTGGGTTTATCAAACAGTAGATTACTGTAGTCATTGCTAGGCAGAAAACTTAAAGGATGGATTTTAAAAGACATTTATTGGTGTCTTATTTTTTGTCACCTTTATTCCTGAATGTATCTCTCATTCTTTCCTCTCCTGTGAGTCATCCCTTATAACAAAGAACAAAATGGGGGGAGAGTGGTGTACTACAAAGCAGTTCAGCAAAACTAACCAAGACATCAACCTGAGTCTGAAGGCATATGATATGTACCACACCTAAAAACCCCACCTCTACAAAGAAGAAAGGGATGTTAAGAACATCTTCTTAATTCTTCTTTCACACCAAGTTTGGTCATTATCATCAAGCAGCACTCAGCTTCAAAATTTTGTTCTTTCTATTGATATTGTTGTAATCAGTGTGTGTTGTTTTCCTGGTTCTGCTTTTATCAAAGATAGATTTTAAAATAAGGGACCTTCCAGCAGAGTTAAGATGGCGGCTGGGAAGCAGTGACTGGCGTGAGCTCCCCACCAAGTCCCTCCAAAAACCTATTAAAAAAATGGCTCTGAACCAATTATAGAGCTGCAGAACCCACAGAGTGGCAGAGGGAAGCAGGGCTCTAGCCCAGGACAGCCTGGATGGTCTCTGGGTAAGGTCTGTCCCACACGGAGCTCCCAGCTCCCAGCTGAGGGGAGCAGAGCTGAGCCTAGCAGATCCCAGCGTGGGTGGCGTGGACTGACCAGACCAGCAGCCGAGTGGAAAGTGTCCTACAGTACTGAATTACTGAGCTGTGGCATCTACCAGACCTCTCAACCCACAAAGAGCAAAGATAACGGAGGTTAGTGGGAAAAGCTGTGGGACTGAGTTTGCGGTTCGGCCACTGCCCCTGGGGCAGCAGAGGTGGGGCAGCTTTAGAACTACAGCTGCAGTTGCTTCTGGCCCCAGGCCCACCTGGTGGGAGGAATTAAGTGGCAGATCAGAGCAGGAGTGAAGAGCCTGCTGAAGATTTAAGCCCAGTCCGGGTAGGGGGGTCTTGGGGAAGGAAGAGTGCTGGTGAGGCAGCGCATCCGCCCAAGCATGGAACATAGAAGTCTTTAGTCTACAAGCAATCATACCCCGCTGAAAAACTCAAGGGTTAAGTAAGTTGGCTGGGAACATGTCCAGGCCTCGAAAACACACCCAGATTCAGTCTCAGACTCTGGAATCCTTCTTTGGTGAC
>JAQQSZ010000103.1:16628-33355 GCA_028646595.1 Phalanger gymnotis | reverse complement strand
AAATTGAAAGAATCCACAGATCGCCTCCTCAAAAAAATCCCCAAAAGAAAACTCCTAGGAATATTGTTGCCAAATTCCAGAATTCCCAGGTCAAGGAGAAAATATTGCAAGCAGCCAGAAAAAAACAATTTGAGTATTATAGAAACACAATCAGAATAACCCAAGATCTAGCAGCTTCTACATTAAGGGATTGAAGGGCTTGGAATACGATATTCTGGAGGTCAATGGAGCTAGGATTAAAACCAAGAATCACCTACCCATCAAAACTGAGTATCATGCTCCAAGGCAAAATATGGGCTTTCAATAAAATAGAGGACTTTCAAGCTTTCTCAGTGAAAAGACCAGAGCTGAATAGAAAATTTAACTTTCAAACACAAGAATCAAGAGAAGCATGAAAAGGTAATCAAGAAAAAGAAGAAGAAAGAGAAATCACAAGGCACTTACTAAAGTTGAACTGTTTTGTTTACATTTCTCCTTGGAGAGATGACGTATATGATTAATGAGACCTCAGTATTAGGGTAGCTGAAGGGAATATGCATATATGTGTGTGTGTGTGTATGTATATATATATGTGTGTGTGCATATGTATGTATATATGTATGTGTATATATATATATATATATATATAGAGAGAGAGAGAGAGAGAGAGGGCACAGGGTGAGTTGAATATGTAGGGATGATATCTAAAAAAAAGTCAAATTAAGGGATGAGAGAGGAATATCTTGAGAGAGGGAGAAAGGAAGAAATAGAATGGGGTAAATTATCTCGCATAAAAGTGGCAAGAAAAAGCAGTTCTGTAGGAAGGGAAGAGGGGGCTGATGAGGCAGAAGGAGTGAATCTTGCTCTCATCCTTTTGATTTGACCTAAGGAGGGAATACCATACACACTCAATTGAGTATCTTACTCCACAGGAAAGAAGGAGGAAGAAGATAAAAAAAGGGGGGATGATAGAAGGGAGGGCAGATGGGGGAGAAGGTAACCAAAAACAACACTTTCAAAAAGGGTCAGGATCAAGGGAGAAAATTGAATAAAGGGGGATAGAGGTTAGGAAGGAGCAAAATATAGTTAGTCTTTCACAACATGAGTATTGTGGAAGGGTTTTACGTAATGATATGCATGTGGCCTATGTTGAATTGCTTGCCTTCTTAGGGAGGGTGGGTGGGGAGGGAAGAGGGGAAAAAATTTGGAACTAAAAGTTTTAAAAAAAGATGTTCAAAAACAACAACAAAAAAGTTTTTGCATGTAATTAGGAAATAAGATACACAGGCAATGGGATGTAGGAATTTATCTTGCCCTACAAGAAAGGCAGGGAAAAGGGGACAGGAGGGGAGTGGGATGACAGAAGGGAGGGTTTACTGGGGAACGGGGCAAGCAGAATATATGCCACCTTGGAGTGGGTGGGAGGGTATAAATGGGGAGAAAATTCATAATTCAAACTCTTGTGAAAACCAATGCTGAAAACTAAATATATTAAATAAACTAAAAAAAAGAATTATTGGACTATCTGGAAGCCATGATAAAAAAAAATAATGTCTGGACAATATCTTTCAAGAAAGACAAGTGCCCTGACATATTAGAACCCAAGGGCAAATTAGAAATTGAAAGAATCCAACAATTACTGCCTGATTAGACCTTATAGTATATTGCTTAATTTAAATGGAAATTAATATCAATAATAAGTATTAATGATATCTTAATGCTCAAGATTGTACTATAAATATTAAAAGAGAACCAGTACATTCACCTCTCATATCTACAGGTGGGATATGTATTAATTTCAAAAGAGAGAGTAATAACCAAAGACAAAATGGATAACTTTATGATATAGATAGATATAGTTACATAATTATAGATAACTACATGAAATTGAAAAGCTTCTGCACAGAGCAAAATTATGTACCTAGGAAAAGAAGAGAAGTGGTGGAATGAGGGAACATTTTTGAATCATATTTCCCTGATAAGGATTTGGTATTCAATCTCAATCTGTCTCTGTCTCTGTCTGTCTCTGTCTCTCTCTATGTATATATGTTATATATGTATGTATGTATACACACACATACACACATACACATATATATGATATAGTCTATGTGTATATTTGTCTAAATTTTTATAAAATCAATAGCCATTCAATAATAGATGAGTAGTCAAAAGATATAAACATACAGTCCCCAAAAGCAGATTACTTTTGGGGGGGGCAGGGCAATTGGGGTTAAGTGACTTGCCCAAGGTCACACAGCTAGTACATGTGTCAAGTGTCTGAGGCCAGAATTGAACTCAGGTCCTCCTGACTCCAGGGCCGGTGCTCTACTCACTTCGCCACTCAGCTGTCTCTCAAAAGAACATTTCAAAGTATTAACAAGATATGAAAGAATGTTTCAAATCACTAACTATGAGAGAAATACAAACAAAACAAAAAATTGCAATAAAAATACAAATAAAAATAACTCCAGGGTTTAGCCTCACACACTGAAAATGTTTCAAGATGAGAAGAGATGACAATAGTGAAAGTTGGAGGAGTTGTGGAAAGATAAGCACACTACTGTATTATTGGTGGAATAGTGAATTCATTCAACCATTTGGGAAAGAAATTTATAATTGTGTAAATAAAGTTAATAAAAAGACCATATCCTTTGAGTCAGAGACTGCATTAGTTGGCTTATATTCTAAAGAAGTCATTGATAAGCAAACAATCCCAATAATCAGACAAAAATTTTATAGCAGCATTTTTTGGTGATAACAAAGACTTGGAAACAAAGTAAATGTCTGTGATTTGATGAATGCCTAAACAAATTGTTGTAAATGAATGTAATGGAATATTACTGTGCTGTAAGAGATTATGAATATGATAGATATAAAGAAATATGGAAAATTCTATATGAATTGATGAAAAGTGAAGTAGAGCCAAGATATAATATAAACAATGACTAAAATGATGTAAACAGAAAGAACTACATACACACATCTAAACTGAATGCTGCAAAATTGTAAAGAATAAAAATTATGAGAGAAGGAATGTGAGAGGAATTCCCACTATACTCGTCTGCAGAGGTAGGAAGTCTCCAAGTGTTTCATATTGCATATATTTTCAACATTTTTTAATGTACTGATCAGCTATGCTGATTTTTCCACTTTCTTTTCCTTCTTTGTCTTTAAAAAGTTGTATTTGCTATATGGAATAACCATCTGTGAGAGGGAAAGATACTAAGGGAAACTATGGTGATGTTAAAAAAAAAAGTCATCAAGTATAACTCACTTTTAAAAGAAAGTTAATCTTCAATTGGAGAAAACAAAAACAAACCCCGCACAACATATTTTTATTTGAGGTGATAGATTTTAAGCCTTTCTAAATACAACATTGTTTTAGCATATTAACTGAACCATAAATTTCCTATACTAAACTGAAAAATCCAAAGAAATGCTTGGTTGATAAACATTCCTTTGAAATTAATGAGCCAACTAACAGAGTAATTTATAAGGGAGATTTTCAAGTACTGTATTAATGATATCCAAATAACTATCATATAAATTTATCATAATTAATGTTAAGGTAATTAAAACATATCAAAAATTAATAATAATCATGGCCATAATTTTGAAGCATTACCTCATTAAAGAATTTTACAATTTTTCAAGTAGTTGAAAGATTATCATTACTTAACATATTAGTGGCTGCAATAAGTGAGACAAGATAATTTAAAAAAAAAAGAATTAGCATAAAATTAGATGGATAATTTAGGAAAGAAATTTGCATTTGTAAGAGTAAATATAAATGTGTATACAAAGGACCTTTGTAAAAAACTTACTTATTAGGTTTTGTTTTTAAATATTAGCAGAGAATTCATTTATATAGTTGAACATAAAATTATCTCTTTTTTGGATGACACAGAGCTTATTGTCTATTTCAGTCACATATACTACTGTATCAGTTATATGATATGGAGAAACATCAGAGATTGACCACAATCTGTTCTTACATGAAAATGACCAATAATATATTATGTCCAATTAATTGATAATGCTCTGTTAAATCTTGCTTTAGTGTCAGGTTTGTGGATTTTTTAAACTATAAGTTGATCTTTAAACCAAGGCCTATTGGTCAAAATTGGGGAATTAAAAAGGAAAGCATATATGAATAATTAATATTATAAATACTGTAATTAAAAACCATGCATTGATGAATTTTGTTCAAGTAGCAATCCCTTTCAAAGAAGAAAGACAGAAATGAGGGTGACTATCTACATTTTTATTTATTTTTAGGGATACTGATACATAGCATCATCTATTTCTTGATTGAACAAAATAATAATTTCATGCTTCTAACAAAATTACAAAGTTAAAACTGAGTTTTGGTTAAATTAGAGGTTTTCATTTCCATTATATTTGTTAAAGCTACTCTATTAGATTGGACAAAATATAGAAGACGTATCTAACTCTGACCCCTTCTTCACTGAGAAAAAATCAATGCCTTTTAATGGCATTTTCTTTCTAATTTGATTATGTTCACATTTATGGAACTATTGCTCTAAACCCTTTGATTCTTCTTAGGTATGTCTAGGCACAGACACACACACACAGATGGAAAGTTTCCATAAGTGTTTTTAACTTCCCTAACTTATTTTTCTTTGGAATGCATGTGATTATAGTAATTAGAATCAGAAAAAAAGTTTAATCTTTTTTTGTTTATTAAACAGTTATGGAAGTAAAACTTAATATGCTTAATTGTATTCATTTGAAGTAAAGAATGATACACCTCTTTTAACTGAAACTGAAGGCTCTAGAGATTTCTTTTAATCCATAAAACAAGAAAGCAATGAACCATAACAACTACTAATGAGAATACAAAAGGAAATTTTAATAGATAACTGGGTCTATTCCGTATCCTACTTCCCCTTTTGTACAGTTGTGTATGTGTATGTACATATATCTGTGTACATACATGTGTACATATTCTGTAGTTATTTTAAATTGAATTTTTATTTAAGTGGAATTTCTATCTTTTCTTGCTAGTTTTATTAGTCTTACGTAATATGCTGATGACTTCTCTGGATTTGTTTAATATTTTGCCTGTTTGCTAAATTAACTATTTCAACTGATTTTTTTAGTTGACTCTCTTTGGTTTTTTAGGTATAACATCATGTCATCAGTAAAAAGTGATATTTTTGTTACTTCTTTGTCAAAGCTTGTTTCTTTAATTCTTTTTCATGTCTTTTTTTAATTCCATACTTTATTATTTGATATTTTTAGTTTTCAGCAATGATTTCCACAAGAATTTGAGTTAGAAATTTTCTCCCCATTTCTACCCTCTCCCCACCCCAAGATGTCATATATTCTGAATGTCATTCCCCAGTCAGCCCTCCCTTCTGTCACCCCACCTACCCCTGCTAAACCCCCTTCTTCTTACTTTCTTGCAGGGAAGGATAGATTTTTATGCTCCATTGCCTGTATATCTTTTTCCCAGTTGCATGCAAAAACAACTTTTTTGGGGGGTATCTGCTTTTAAATCATTGAGCTCCAAATTCTCTCCTTTCTTCCCTCCCCACCTACTCTCCCTAAGAAGGCAAGCAATTCAACATAGGCCGCTCATGTATCATTATGCAAAACACTCCCATAAATAGTCATGTTGTGAAAGACTAACTATACTTCCCTCCTTCCTAAACTTTCCCTCTTTATTCAATTTTCTCCCTTGACCCTCCCTTCAAAAGTGTTTGCTTTTGATTACTTCTTACCCCTATCTTCCCTCCCTTCTATCGTCCCCCCCTTTATCATCCCCTTCCCCCTACTTTCCTGTGGGGTAAGATACCCAATTGAGTGTGTAAGTTATGCCCTCCTCAAGCCAAATCTGATGAGAGCAAGATTCAATCATTCCCCCTCATCTGCCCCCTCTTCCCTTCCTACAGAGCTGCTTTTTCTTGCCACTTTTATGTGAGATAATTCACCCCATTCTATCTCTCCCTTTCTCCTTCTCTCAACATATTCCTCTCTCATCCCTTAATTTGATTTTATTTTTTTTAGATATCATCCCTTCACATTCAACTCATCCTGTGCCCTCTGTCTATGAATATGTATATTCCCTTCAACTACTCTAATACTGAGAAAGGTCTCATGTATTAACCACATCATTTTTCCATGTAGGAAAGTAAGCAAAACAGTTCAACTTTAGTACGTCCCTTATGATTTCTCTTTCTTGTTTACCTTTTCATGCTTCTCTTGATTCTTGTGTTTGAAAGTCAAATTTTCTATTCAGCTCTGGTCTTTTCACTGAGAAAGCTTGAAAGTCCTCTATTTTGTTGCAAATCTATATTTTGCCTTAGAGCATTATACTCAGTTTTGCTGGGTAGGCGATTCTTTGTTTTAATCCTAGCTCCTTTGACCTCCAGAATATTATATTCTAAATGTTTCAGTCCATTAGTGTGGATGCTGCTAGATCTTGTGTTATCCACATTGTTTTTCCACAGTACTCAAATTGTTTCTTTCTGTCTGCTTGCAGTATTTTCTCCTTGACCTGGGAATTCTAGAATTTGGCAACAATGTTACTAGGAGTCTTCTTTTCAGGATCTTTTTCAATAGGTAATTGCTGGATTCTTTCAATTTCCATTTTCCCCTCTGGCTCTAGAATATCAGGGCAATTTTCCTCGATAATTTCTTGAAGGATGATTTCTAGGCTCTTTTTTTGATCATGGCTTTCAGGTAGTCCAATAATTTTTAAATGGTCTCTCCTGGATCTATTTTCCAGGTCAGTGATTTTTCCAATGAGATATTTCACATTGTCTTCCATTTTTTCATTCCTTTGGTTCTGTTTGATAATATCTTGATTTCTCATCAAGTCACTAGCTTCCACTTGCTCCAGTCTAATTTTTAAGGTGGTATATTCTTCAGTAGTCTTTTGGATCTCCTTTTCTATTTGGCTAATTCTGCCTTTCAAGCCATTCTTCTCCTCACTGGCTTTTTGGAGGTCTTTTGCCATTTGAGCGAGTCTATTTTTTAAGGTGTTACTTTTTTCAGTATTTTGGGGGGACTTCTTTAGTAAGTCATTGACTTGTTTTTTATTATTTTCTTGCATCACCATTTATTTCTCTTCCCAATTTTTCTTCTACTTCTCTTACTTGCTTTTCCAAATCCTTTTTGAGCTCTTTCCTGGCCTGAGACCAATTCATATTTTTCTTGAAGTCTTTTGATGTAGGCTCTTTAACTTTTTTGACTTCTTCTGGCTGTATGTTTTGATCTTCTTTGCCACCAAAAAAAAGATTCCAAAGTATGAGTATGAATCTGAGTCTGTTTTTGCTGCCTCTTCATGTTCCCAGCCAACTACTTGACCCTTGAGCTTTTTGTCAAAGTATGACAGCTTGTAGAGTAGAGAGTACTTTGTTCCAAGCTTTAGGGGCTGCACTGCTGTTTTCAGAGCTACTTCTATACAGCAAGCTCTGCTGCACCAGTGCTCCTCTTCTCCCAAGATCTGCCAACCCAGACTGCAACCCAGATCCAAATTCTGCACTCCTTCTGTGATCTGCTGCTTAATTCCTCCCACCAGGTGGGCCTGGGGCTGGAAGCAACTGCAGCTGGAGGCCTGAAAGCAGCCCCAGAGCTGCACCACTTCCACACCCCTGTGGCTGGGGCCGACTGTGCACTGCTTCCACTTGGATCCAGCAGTTTTTCCCACTAACCTGCTCTGTTGTCTTTGGTGTTGGTGGGTTAAGAAGTCTGATAACTGCCACAGCTCAATGATTCAGGGCCCTACCACCTGTTCCACCCAGCTCCTGGTCTGGTTGATCCTGGTGTGACCAATGCTGGCCTGTGTTCTGCTCCACTCCCAGATCCATGCAAAAGACCCTTCCCAGCAACCATCCAGGCTTTCTTGGGCTGGAGCCCTGCTTTCCTCTGTTATTTCATGGGTTCTGCAGCTCTAGAATTGGGAAAGAGCTTAAGCAAGTCCCTGCTTTCCAGCCACCATCTTGGCTCCACCTCTCCTTCTTTTTCTTGTCTTACTATTATAGTAAGCATTTTTACTACTATATCAGAAAGAGTTGGTGCTAATGGATATTCTTGTTTCATCTCTGAATTTACATGAAGCCATTCTAGTTTATTTCTATTAGACATAACAACTCTTTACTTCATATACTATCGAACATTTAAAGAAAAGATATACTTGTTCCTATTTTTCTAGTATTTTAAACAGAAATGGGCATTGTTGTTTGACAAAAAGCTTTTTTCTGTATCTATTGATGTGATCATTAGTTTCTTTCTTCTCCCCTCTTAAGGACATTACCATAAGTACCCTTCATTAACCTTTTAATTTGTTTAGTTCCTGATCTAATCCCTTTCTTCTCCTTAGTTACTTCCGAGTCAACTCTAGCTCTAAGCTTGAGCCCCTTACTCCCTTTAAGACATTTACTAGGGTCTGAACCTCTTGAGGATGTTTCATCCTATTTACCTTAAGAACAATATTTGGTCTCTAAAATTGGTGTTTGAATATAGGTCTTGTAGCTCTGTTTATATCTTCTCTTGAATTCAGTTTCCAAGGTGGTTAACTATGATTCAGTGGTTGTTAGTTTTTTGGAGAAGGATAATTGTGGTTAAAATACAATGAAATGCACCTTTTGGCTGCAACTCAGAGAGAAGTGTCCTGATTCAGAATTGGGGAAGGCTTTAATTGACAGTACTGGTGTTGGATTATTGGGAGGAGAGAGGATAGAGAAGAAAAGAATATATCCTCCATTTTGATTTCTGGAAAGTTATTAATCACTGAGCCCAAATGATTTTTAGAACTGTTTTCTTGTCTCCTCGTTATTTATCTATCCAGTCAAGTCCCACTTGTGAGTCCTTCATCTGACTTCGAATGTAATCAAAACAACTGTTCTATTCCCATGTTCTTTATCTCTGTTGGGTGAAAGAAAAAAAATGTGACCCCCCTCTCCATTTGCTTAAATAAATATTAAAGAAACTGAAAAAGAGAGAGAATAATGGGTGGTAACTATCACAAGGGCAAATATTCCTGATTAGGGCTTTGCTTTCAGACCTAGTATTTATGGGTTCTGTTGATATATTTCAAATATAAAAGTATTTTATGACCAAATTAATCATAGCAAAACTATTTTAGCCCTTTCCTATTATTCTGCCACTGAAGTATAATCAATCAACCAATAAAAATTTATTAACTTCACACTAAATGCTCAGTGTTATGTTAAGCTGCCGAGATACAAAGACAAAAATTATGTAATCCTTGCCATACTTAGGCTTACATTTTATCACAGCAACCTTAGGAGCTCATCAGAGTCCTTTAATATACGTCCATCAGAAAACATTTAAAGCAGGCTTTCCGCATCTGGTGGATAGAGATTCCAATATACTCAGAAACTCCTAAGAAACACTTAAGATAATATAAAATAATAATAAAAAAATTAGTGTCCACAGAGCTACCAATTCCCTTAAATTCAATTCAATAAGTATTTGCCTATTTTAACATGCTACTACTGAACTTTCTTCAATAGTGAAATGACATGGTCACACCTGTGCTTTTGGAAGGGTTTTCAATATTTTTTTTGGCAGGTTTTTTTTTTTTTAAGGATGGATTAGAAAGGGAATAGACTATAATCAACTTCTACTTAGGAGGTAACTAAAACTGTCCAGATAAGAGGTGGTGATATCTGGAACTAGGTCATTACTTGTGTGAGTGCAAAAAAGATGCCATGCAAAAGATGTCACTGACACAGAATTAAAAAAAAAATTTGTTCAAGTGATTGGATAGAAAATATTGGGAAAATTAAAGAACTGAGGATGTCTTTGAGGTTATGAAACTGAGTTATTTTAAAGTTATTGGTATCCTCAAGAGAAAAATGAAGTTAGGAGGGATGAATTTAGGGGAAGATGTGATAATAGATTCTGTTTTGGTCGTGTTGATTTTGAGGGGCTTGTGGGATTTCCAGATGGACATGTTCTATCTTACTTATAATTGACTGTTAGATGTTGGTTGCAACAAAATGGGAAAAAGCCAAGGGAAAGATATTTCCTCCTCTGGGCCTCCCTCCCTACTCTATCCTCTTCAGACATTGATTTATGACTTATTCAATTTCTTCTACTGGAATTGGGTAGCAATTCAATTTAAGCATAAATTTTCTATTTCATATCTGTTAATTTGAGTGTTTTGTATTTTTGTAAATATTAATTTATTTCATTTAATTGTGTTTTTTATTTTGTTGGCTGAACAAGAATAAAAGTATACTACTTAAATATGGGTGGCTAAATCATTCTCAACTGATGTTATTAGAGTAGGGGAAGCACCCAAGAAGGGGCTAAGCCAGTGACAATACATAATCACACATGGCTCCTCAGAGATACCACAAGAATTCTGAGGGGTATATGTTGCCTTCCTCTGGGACTTAAAAATAAAATTCGAAATAAAGATCTCTAGAACTCACCTAGGCTACATTTGCAAAAAAACATAAATAAATTTCATACAGGAAATATTGAGTAGTCCAATTTTGCCAAAATGTAGAGTCTGTAGACATGAGTAGTGTAGAGTGGAACAATTGTGTAATCTAAAATAGAAACAGTGGTCACTAAATCATACATAATGATCCTCGCAGGCTATAAATTGACTTAGAAAACCACATTTTTTTTTCTAAATTAACACATTTTTTTTAAATTAATACATCAACATATTAAAATCAGGAACTACATTTAATCTGGTTCAGGCCACACTGAGGACTGTTATACTCATATGAGACCTATAAGCCACATGTTTGATACTTCTGAGTTAAACTGTTGTAAAATTATTTTATATTAAAAAATCAATATAATTTTATCAAAAACTAATAATATTCTGCTAAAGCAAGAACTCTCAGTTAATTCAGTGTTCATCAGTTCTTTTTCTGGAGGTGCATAGCATTGTTCATCAAGGTCCATTGGACATGTCATGAATCATTGTCTAAATCAAAGTTGCTAAATCTTTCACAATTGATAATCCTTAAGATGTTATTGCTGTATAAAATGTTCTATTGGTTCTGCTCACTTCATTCAGCATCAGTTCATGGAAGTTTTCTCTAGGTTTTCTGGGCACATCCTGCTCATCATTTCTTAAAATACAATAGTATTCTGTCACAATCATGTATCACAACTTGTTCAGCCATTCCCCAACTGATGGTTATTCCATCAATTTACAATTCTTTGCCACCACAAAAAGAGCTGCTATAAATATTTTTCTACATACAGGTCCTTTTTCTTTTTTCTTGTTTATCTCTTTGGCTCTTCCTGGTTCAAAGGACATTCGTTGTTTTATGGACTTTAGGCATAATTCCAAATTATCCTCCAGAATGGTTAAATCAGTTCACAACTCCACCAACAGTGCATTAGTATCTCAATTTTCCCACTTCTCTCCAACATCTGTCATTTTCCTTTTCTGTCATATTAGCCAATTGTATAGCTGTAGTGTAGTACTGCAGAGTTGTTCTAGTTCATATTTCTCTAACCAGTAGTGATTTAGAACTTTTTTCATATAACTATAGATAGCTTCAATTACTTAGGAATAAAAACTACCTATTCATATCCTTTGAGCATTTATCATTGGGGAATGGCTCTTATTTTTATAGAATACTGTGTACTTTTCTCCATCCTATTTTTTCCATTGATAATCTTACTCTCTCTGAAAAGTGTTTTGCTTCTGACTACTGTCTTCCCTAATCTTCTCTCCCTTCTATCAGTATCCCCTTCCCCTCATACATTCTCATACAGTAAGATAGATTTCTATATGCAATAGTGTGTATGTTATTCCCTCTTTGAGTGAATTCTGATGACAGTAAGATTCAAGCACTTTCCTCCCCCATCTCCTCCATGTTCCACTTCATTGTCTTTCATGCTTCTTTCACATGATAGAATTTGCCTCATTCTACATCTCCTCTCCCCCTCTCCCAGTGCATTTCTCTTTCTCACCCCATAATTTCCCTCCCTTCATAGACAACTCACATCTATGCCCTCTTTGTATATTTCTTCTAACTGCTTTAATAATGAGAAAGTTCTTAGGAGTTACATTTAAGAATGGAGTTCCCATTTAAGAATATAAACTCATCCCTTATGTTTTCTCTTTCCTGTTTACCTTATTAGGATTCTCTTGGGTCTTCTATTTGAAAGTGAAATTTTAAGTAATGTCTCAAAATGAATTCCAGAAGTGTAGAACCCACAAAAGGACAGGGCGAAACCATCTTCTAGCCCCAAATAACTTTTAGAAGGTCAAATTTTCTTTTCTGCTTGGGTGTTTTAATAAGGAATGCTTGAAAGAGTTTTATTTCACTGAATAATCTTTTTTTTCCCCTCAAAGGATTATATTCAATTTTGCTGGATAAATGATTCTTAGTTGTAATCCTCACCCTTTTGCCCTCCAGCAGATCACATTCCAAGCCCTCTGATCCTTTAATGTAGAAGTTGCTAAATTCTCAGTCATCTTGATTGTGGTTCCACAATACTTGAATTATTTCTTTCTGGTATTTTCTCCTTGACCTGGGAGCTCTCAAATTTGGCTATAATACTCCTGGGAGTTTTCATTTTGGGATCTCTTTCAGGAGGGGATTGGTGAATTATTTTATTTCTATTTTACCTTCTAGGATATGAGGGCAGTTTTACTTGCTAATTTCTTGAAAGAAATTTCTTTTCTTTATTTTTTCACCATCACTTCCTGGTAGTGCAGTAATTTTAAAATTATATCCCCTGGATCTATTTTCCAGGTTATTTTTCCAATGAAATAATTTATTTTCTCCTATTTTTTTTTCATTCTTTTGGTTTTGTTTGATTGTTTCCTGATGTCATTAGCTTCTACTTGATGATTTCTCATTTTTAAGGAATGATTTTCTTGAGTGACCAAAACCTCCTTTTCCATTTGGCCAATACTGCTTTTTATCCTCTCTTCCATGGATTTTTGTACCTCTTTTACCATTTTGCCTATTCTGTTTTTTAAGGTGTTATTTTTTTTTACTACTTTTTTTGTGTCTCCTTTATCGAACTGTTGACTTTTTTTTCATAATTTTCTTACATCACTCTTTTTCTCATTTTTCCTCTACTTCTTTTATTTGATTTTTGCAAAAAGTTTTTGAGCTCTTCCAGGAATTTTTTTTTGGAGAGGGGTGAGTGGGTGAGATCAATTCACATTTTTTTTTTTTTGAGGCCTTGGATCTAGCAGTTTTGGGTTCATTGTCTTCTGAGTTTGTTTTGATCTTCTCTGTCACCACAGTAATTTTCTGTGGTCAGGTTCTATTTTTTTCTTTTTACTCATTTTTCTGAGCATATCTCTTGCCTTTTAACTTTTGCTTCTGGGATATGGGGGGGGGGCACTTCTCCCAAGCTTCTGTTGTGTGTGTGTGTGTGTGTGTGTGTGTGTGTGTGGCTGTTTTCAGAATTAGTTCTGGGGGTCTATAAGTTTTCAGTTATTCCAAGGTGACATGATCTAAGAAAAAGTAGAGTTAGTGCTCTCCTGGCCTGAACTCTGGTCTGTGAGCACCACAAGCATTCCTTTCAACCCTCAAACTGTGATCAGGGACCCTGCTCCCCTGTGCCACAAGCTCTGGTGTGCTAGTGCTAATGCTCCTCCTCATCCTAGGACTGCTATCCAGGACCAAGACCCAGATCCACACCACCACAGTGTCCTGCACACAGTGTGAGCAAAAGGACTCTCGTAATTTCCTTTTGACCAGTAGTTCTTGTCTCCTTACCATTTGTAGGCCGAGAACTCTGGAAGCCACTCCTGCTCACAGTGACTCAGTCACCCCCAAGGTCTACTGCTGGTTTGCTGGTGTGGGGCTTGTGCTGGTATAGCCTGCACTGGACCATGCTTTGCTCACCCCAGTCCAACAGACCTTTCCTGCTGACCTTCTAAAAGTTATTTGGGGCTAGAAGATGGTTTCGCCCTGTCCTTTTGTGGGTTCTACACTTCTGGAATTCATTTTGAGGCATTACTTAAAATTTTTTGGAGGGGAATTTGGAAGAGCTCTGATGAATCTCATCCTTTTCTCCACCTAATGTCAAATTATTGGGGACTTCACGTACCAAGCTAAAGATCTTGAACTGTACTTGGACAAAACTACTGATGAGTTGCATATGCAGAGCAGTTTCCTCACAATGACTCAGTAAAGTTAATAGTGCAAATCACTTCTTCTCACCAGCTGAGAGAAGAAACTAGCTAAAAGAGATCAGATCACCCATCAACTATGCCAATTTTCTTCATAAGCACAGCTACTATACCACCTAAGATTTGGAGGTCAGGTCTTACAACTGAAGAAATATCATGAGTCATGATGTTGCCAGTGAAACAATCCCCCTGGAGGGTTATGAACAGATCACAGCAGCAGAAGGGGCTAAAGGTCCTTCATGAAAGGCTAAACCAATGGAAAATGATGACATGGCCTTTTATTTAAGGATTATACACTTAAATTGGACAATTATCTATGTTGTGCTATGGAAGAGCTAATATTTATGTACCTTTTTTATTAAATAAAACATTATTTTAAAATATTATAGCCAGCCTGTTGGCATTTTGGAATTTGGTACCAGAATTTTTCCCAGATCAAAGAAGCATACACATTATAGCTGAAAGAGTACTTAGATGCCATCTAGTCAACCCTTTTTAGGTTAAGTGCATAGAGAAACCAAACTTGGAATCAGGACGACATAGATTCAAGTCAAATCTATGTATTTATCTATGTATGTCACAGAAAAGCAAGTTAGGCATTAGTGGAGATGCAGAATATCTTCAACCTAACGTAGTTTAAAATTGGGTATGGGGTATAACACATATAAGTAATTAAAATATAAAGTATAATGTGATAAGCAGTATGAAAGGTATGCTATATAAGATCCAAGAAATTAAAGATTGTTTCTGAAGATAAATGAAATGGTAACTTCCTTCTGATTGACGATAGTATTATATGTACCCATACTTACGACATGGTGAAGGCCCTTCATGACTCCACAAAAGTTTAATTAAGAAAATTTTCTACTTCTTATTTTTCATTTCCCATTAATTAATCACTGAACCCTAAACTAAAATCAGCTCTTTCCTGTTCCACTCATAAGAAAAAGTCCTTGACCTTTGTTTTTCTCTCTTTAGGCATATAATACAATTGGACACTTAGCGGTCTTTTACCGTTGGATTTTCAATAATTCTCTAAGAGGTGGCATTCAAAGATGGAATTAATCTGTCACTCCACATAAGCACTGTGCACTGCCAAAAAATATGGCCATATGGAGCATTCTTAGCTAAATAAATCTTTATACCTATATAAAAGTCTTCTTTTATCATCAAGGAATAGAACCTTGGGAAGGCAGTTGAGTGAGAAGTCACCTATAGTGACCATCACCCCCATTAAATGTATAAGAAAGAAGACTCCAAATACAGAACTGGTATGAAGAGAGAAGTCAAAAGAATGGAGGCCAGAAAGTAATTCTGACATAAACAACTAAACAAACAAAACACAATAACTGAAGCATTTCAACTCTTTTGCTTCTAACTCGGCCTAACCCCACCCAGACACCTCTCCCCCAAAGTAACATTTGAAGCCTGAAACGAGCCAGGGAAAGACTATAGCTCTCCTTCTGGATGTGGTTTTAGGCACAGCATGGTATATGTGAATGAGACTAGAGTCAAGACCATGGTTAGAGGAAAATATAACACCCCAGACTCACTGCCTGTGTGACCTTGAACAAGCCAATTCATTCCATTTCTTATCTGTAAAATGAGGGGAATGACTTCTGAGGTCCTAATTCTACCATGTGCCAGGCTCTGTGCTTAGCATTAGTGGTTTGACAACAAAAGTGAAAGAAAATTAGGTTTCTCCTAATCGCAATTCATTGTATATACATTTGGTTCTAAAAAAAAAATCAAGAAATCAAAAATCCAAGGAAGATTATATAACACCAATAACCAAAGGGCCATGTTTCCTAGTTTACATTATTCAGATTTACACTAAAGTAGTATAACTGAAGTTATGCTTTTAAGGAGTCAAAAAAGTAATTGCTTTTTAGTCCATGTCTGATGTATCTTTACATCTTTTATCCTTATGCTTGAATCGTGTTAACCAATAAGAGTCAAAAAATTATGTTATTTATATTTTCTAATGTCACTTTTATCTTAGAAAGTTAGAAGTTGGTGCAATTTCTTTCTTCAAGAAATGTTCAGAAAAACACTTTCCATGTCAGAAAAACACAGGAGAGGGGAAGCATCCTCAAGCCCAGATTCTCTGTTACATTTGTGCTTATGAATAATAAAATGCGACTTCCTTACCTTAGCTACCACTCTTCTACCCCAATACAAACTAAAAATATGATGAGACAAAGCTTGAAGAGCATTATAATATAATGACTAGGTTTTTTCCCTCTTTTTTATTAAATATATTTAGTTTTCGGCATTGATTTTCACAAGAGTTTGAATTACAAATTTTCTCCCCATTTCTACCCTTCCCCCCACTCCAAGATGGCATATATTCTGGTTGCCTGTTCCCCAGTCTACCCTCCCTTCTGTCAACCCACTCCCCTCCCATCCCCTTTTCCCTTCCTTTCTTGTAGGGCAAGATAAATTTCTATGCCCCATTGCCTGTGTATCTTATTTTCTAGTTGCATACAAAAAACATTTTTTTTGTTTTTGAACATCTGTTTTTGAAACTTTGAGTTCCAAATTCTTTCCTCTCTTCCCTTCCCACCCACCCTCCCCAAGAAGTCAAGCAATTCAACATAGGCCACATGCATATCAT
>JAQQSZ010000103.1:0-16528 GCA_028646595.1 Phalanger gymnotis | reverse complement strand
GGGAAAAGGGGATGGGAGGGGAGTGGGTTGACAGAAGGGAGGGTAGACTGGGGAACAGGCAACCAGAATATATGCCATCTTGGAGTGGGGGGAAGGGTAGAAATGGGGAGAAAATTTGTAATTCAAACTCTTGTGAAAATCAATGCCGAAAACTAAATATATTTAATAAAAAAGAGGGAAAAAACCTAGTCATTATATTATAATGCTCTTCAAGCTTTGTCTCATCATATTTTTAGTTTGTATTGGGGTAGAAGAGTGGTAGCTAAGGTAAGGAAGTCGCATTTTATTATTCATAAGCACAAATGTAACAGAGAATCTGGGCTTGAGGATGCTTCCCCTCTCCTGTGTTTTTCTGACATGGAAAGTGTTTTTCTGAACATTTCTTGAAGAAAGAAATTGCACCAACTTCTAACTTTCTAAGATAAAAGTGACATTAGAAAATATAAATAACATAATTTTTTGACTCTTATTGGTTAACACGATTCAAGCATAAGGATAAAAGATGTAAAGATACATCAGACATGGACTAAAAAGCAATTACTTTTTTGACTCCTTAAAAGCATAACTTCAGTTATACTACTTTAGTGTAAATCTGAATAATGTAAACTAGGAAACATGGCCCTTTGGTTATTGGTGTTATATAATCTTCCTTGGATTTTTGATTTCTTGATTTTTTTTTTAGAACCAAATGTATATACAATGAATTGCGATTAGGAGAAACCTAATTTTCTTTCACTTTTGTTGTCAAACCACTAATGCTAAGCACAGAGCCTGGCACATGGTAGAATTAGGACCTCAGAAGTCATTCCCCTCATTTTACAGATAAGAAATGGAATGAATTGGCTTGTTCAAGGTCACACAGGCAGTGAGTCTGGGGTGTTATATTTTCCTCTAACCATGGTCTTGACTCTAGTCTCATTCACATATACCATGCTGTGCCTAAAACCACATCCAGAAGGAGAGCTATAGTCTTTCCCTGGCTCGTTTCAGGCTTCAAATGTTACTTTGGGGGAGAGGTGTCTGGGTGGGGTTAGGCCGAGTTAGAAGCAAAAGAGTTGAAATGCTTCAGTTATTGTGTTTTGTTTGTTTAGTTGTTTATGTCAGAATTACTTTCTGGCCTCCATTCTTTTGACTTCTCTCTTCATACCAGTTCTGTATTTGGAGTCTTCTTTCTTATACATTTAATGGGGGTGATGGTCACTATAGGTGACTTCTCACTCAACTGCCTTCCCAAGGTTCTATTCCTTGATGATAAAAGAAGACTTTTATATAGGTATAAAGATTTATTTAGCTAAGAATGCTCCATATGGCCATATTTTTTGGCAGTGCACAGTGCTTATGTGGAGTGACAGATTAATTCCATCTTTGAATGCCACCTCTTAGAGAATTATTGAAAATCCAACGGTAAAAGACCGCTAAGTGTCCAATTGTATTATATGCCTAAAGAGAGAAAAACAAAGGTCAAGGACTTTTTCTTATGAGTGGAACAGGAAAGAGCTGATTTTAGTTTAGGGTTCAGTGATTAATTAATGGGAAATGAAAAATAAGAAGTAGAAAATTTTCTTAATTAAACTTTTGTGGAGTCATGAAGGGCCTTCACCATGTCGTAAGTATGGGTACATATAATACTATCGTCAATCAGAAGGAAGTTACCATTTCATTTATCTTCAGAAACAATCTTTAATTTCTTGGATCTTATATAGCATACCTTTCATACTGCTTATCACATTATACTTTATATTTTAATTACTTATATGTGTTATACCCCATACCCAATTTTAAACTACGTTAGGTTGAAGATATTCTGCATCTCCACTAATGCCTAACTTGCTTTTCTGTGACATACATAGATAAATACATAGATTTGACTTGAATCTATGTCGTCCTGATTCCAAGTTTGGTTTCTCTATGCACTTAACCTAAAAAGGGTTGACTAGATGGCATCTAAGTACTCTTTCAGCTATAATGTGTATGCTTCTTTGATCTGGGAAAAATTCTGGTACCAAATTCCAAAATGCCAACAGGCTGGCTATAATATTTTAAAATAATGTTTTATTTAATAAAAAAGGTACATAAATATTAGCTCTTCCATAGCACAACATAGATAATTGTCCAATTTAAGTGTATAATCCTTAAATAAAAGGCCATGTCATCATTTTCCATTGGTTTAGCCTTTCATGAAGGACCTTTAGCCCCTTCTGCTGCTGTGATCTGTTCATAACCCTCCAGGGGGATTGTTTCACTGGCAACATCATGACTCATGATATTTCTTCAGTTGTAAGACCTGACCTCCAAATCTTAGGTGGTATAGTAGCTGTGCTTATGAAGAAAATTGGCATAGTTGATGGGTGATCTGATCTCTTTTAGCTAGTTTCTTCTCTCAGCTGGTGAGAAGAAGTGATTTGCACTATTAACTTTACTGAGTCATTGTGAGGAAACTGCTCTGCATATGCAACTCATCAGTAGTTTTGTCCAAGTACAGTTCAAGATCTTTAGCTTGGTACGTGAAGTCCCCAATAATTTGACATTAGGTGGAGAAAAGGATGAGATTCATCAGAGCTCTTCCAAATTCCCCTCCAAAAAATTTTAAGTAATGCCTCAAAATGAATTCCAGAAGTGTAGAACCCACAAAAGGACAGGGCGAAACCATCTTCTAGCCCCAAATAACTTTTAGAAGGTCAGCAGGAAAGGTCTGTTGGACTGGGGTGAGCAAAGCATGGTCCAGTGCAGGCTATACCAGCACAAGCCCCACACCAGCAAACCAGCAGTAGACCTTGGGGGTGACTGAGTCACTGTGAGCAGGAGTGGCTTCCAGAGTTCTCGGCCTACAAATGGTAAGGAGACAAGAACTACTGGTCAAAAGGAAATTACGAGAGTCCTTTTGCTCACACTGTGTGCAGGACACTGTGGTGGTGTGGATCTGGGTCTTGGTCCTGGATAGCAGTCCTAGGATGAGGAGGAGCATTAGCACTAGCACACCAGAGCTTGTGGCACAGGGGAGCAGGGTCCCTGATCACAGTTTGAGGGTTGAAAGGAATGCTTGTGGTGCTCACAGACCAGAGTTCAGGCCAGGAGAGCACTAACTCTACTTTTTCTTAGATCATGTCACCTTGGAATAACTGAAAACTTATAGACCCCCAGAACTAATTCTGAAAACAGCCACACACACACACACACACACACACACACACACAACAGAAGCTTGGGAGAAGTGCCCCCCCCCCATATCCCAGAAGCAAAAGTTAAAAGGCAAGAGATATGCTCAGAAAAATGAGTAAAAAGAAAAAAATAGAACCTGACCACAGAAAATTACTGTGGTGACAGAGAAGATCAAAACAAACTCAGAAGACAATGAACCCAAAACTGCTAGATCCAAGGCCTCAAAAAAAAAAAAATGTGAATTGATCTCACCCACTCACCCCTCTCCAAAAAAAAATTCCTGGAAGAGCTCAAAAACTTTTTGCAAAAATCAAATAAAAGAAGTAGAGGAAAAATGAGAAAAAGAGTGATGTAAGAAAATTATGAAAAAAAAGTCAACAGTTCGATAAAGGAGACACAAAAAAAGTAGTAAAAAAAAATAACACCTTAAAAAACAGAATAGGCAAAATGGTAAAAGAGGTACAAAAATCCATGGAAGAGAGGATAAAAAGCAGTATTGGCCAAATGGAAAAGGAGGTTTTGGTCACTCAAGAAAATCATTCCTTAAAAATGAGAAATCATCAAGTAGAAGCTAATGACATCAGGAAACAATCAAACAAAACCAAAAGAATGAAAAAAAAATAGGAGAAAATAAATTATTTCATTGGAAAAATAACCTGGAAAATAGATCCAGGGGATATAATTTTAAAATTACTGCACTACCAGGAAGTGATGGTGAAAAAATAAAGAAAAGAAATTTCTTTCAAGAAATTAGCAAGTAAAACTGCCCTCATATCCTAGAAGGTAAAATAGAAATAAAATAATTCACCAATCCCCTCCTGAAAGAGATCCCAAAATGAAAACTCCCAGGAGTATTATAGCCAAATTTGAGAGCTCCCAGGTCAAGGAGAAAATACCAGAAAGAAATAATTCAAGTATTGTGGAACCACAATCAAGATGACTGAGAATTTAGCAACTTCTACATTAAAGGATCAGAGGGCTTGGAATGTGATCTGCTGGAGGGCAAAAGGGTGAGGATTACAACTAAGAATCATTTATCCAGCAAAATTGAATATAATCCTTTGAGGGGAAAAAAAAGATTATTCAGTGAAATAAAACTCTTTCAAGCATTCCTTATTAAAACACCCAAGCAGAAAAGAAAATTTGACCTTCTAAAAGTTATTTGGGGCTAGAAGATGGTTTCGCCCTGTCCTTTTGTGGGTTCTACACTTCTGGAATTCATTTTGAGACATTACTTAAAATTTCACTTTCAAATAGAAGACCCAAGAGAATCCTAATAAGGTAAACAGGAAAGAGAAAACATAAGGGATGAGTTTATATTCTTAAATGGGAACTCCATTCTTAAATGTAACTCCTAAGAACTTTCTCATTATTAAAGCAGTTAGAAGAAATATACAAAGAGGGCATAGATGTGAGTTGTCTATGAAGGGAGGGAAATTATGGGGTGAGAAAGAGAAATGCACTGGGAGAGGGGGAGAGGAGATGTAGAATGAGGCAAATTCTATCATGTGAAAGAAGCATGAAAGACAATGAAGTGGAACATGGAGGAGATGGGGGAGGAAAGTGCTTGAATCTTACTGTCATCAGAATTCACTCAAAGAGGGAATAACATACACACTATTGCATATAGAAATCTATCTTACTGTATGAGAATGTATGAGGGGAAGGGGATACTGATAGAAGGGAGAGAAGATTAGGGAAGACAGTAGTCAGAAGCAAAACACTTTTCAGAGAGAGTAAGATTATCAATGGAAAAAATAGGATGGAGAAAAGTACACAGTATTCTATAAAAATAAGAGCCATTCCCCAATGATAAATGCTCAAAGGATATGAATAGGTAGTTTTTATTCCTAAGTAATTGAAGCTATCTATAGTTATATGAAAAAAGTTCTAAATCACTACTGGTTAGAGAAATATGAACTAGAACAACTCTGCAGTACTACACTACAGCTATACAATTGGCTAATATGACAGAAAAGGAAAATGACAGATGTTGGAGAGAAGTGGGAAAATTGAGATACTAATGCACTGTTGGTGGAGTTGTGAACTGATTTAACCATTCTGGAGGATAATTTGGAATTATGCCTAAAGTCCATAAAACAACGAATGTCCTTTGAACCAGGAAGAGCCAAAGAGATAAACAAGAAAAAAGAAAAAGGACCTGTATGTAGAAAAATATTTATAGCAGCTCTTTTTGTGGTGGCAAAGAATTGTAAATTGATGGAATAACCATCAGTTGGGGAATGGCTGAACAAGTTGTGATACATGATTGTGACAGAATACTATTGTATTTTAAGAAATGATGAGCAGGATGTGCCCAGAAAACCTAGAGAAAACTTCCATGAACTGATGCTGAATGAAGTGAGCAGAACCAATAGAACATTTTATACAGCAATAACATCTTAAGGATTATCAATTGTGAAAGATTTAGCAACTTTGATTTAGACAATGATTCATGACATGTCCAATGGACCTTGATGAACAATGCTATGCACCTCCAGAAAAAGAACTGATGAACACTGAATTAACTGAGAGTTCTTGCTTTAGCAGAATATTATTAGTTTTTGATAAAATTATATTGATTTTTTAATATAAAATAATTTTACAACAGTTTAACTCAGAAGTATCAAACATGTGGCTTATAGGTCTCATATGAGTATAACAGTCCTCAGTGTGGCCTGAACCAGATTAAATGTAGTTCCTGATTTTAATATGTTGATGTATTAATTTAAAAAAAATGTGTTAATTTAGAAAAAAAAATGTGGTTTTCTAAGTCAATTTATAGCCTGCGAGGATCATTATGTATGATTTAGTGACCACTGTTTCTATTTTAGATTACACAATTGTTCCACTCTACACTACTCATGTCTACAGACTCTACATTTTGGCAAAATTGGACTACTCAATATTTCCTGTATGAAATTTATTTATGTTTTTTTGCAAATGTAGCCTAGGTGAGTTCTAGAGATCTTTATTTCGAATTTTATTTTTAAGTCCCAGAGGAAGGCAACATATACCCCTCAGAATTCTTGTGGTATCTCTGAGGAGCCATGTGTGATTATGTATTGTCACTGGCTTAGCCCCTTCTTGGGTGCTTCCCCTACTCTAATAACATCAGTTGAGAATGATTTAGCCACCCATATTTAAGTAGTATACTTTTATTCTTGTTCAGCCAACAAAATAAAAAACACAATTAAATGAAATAAATTAATATTTACAAAAATACAAAACACTCAAATTAACAGATATGAAATAGAAAATTTATGCTTAAATTGAATTGCTACCCAATTCCAGTAGAAGAAATTGAATAAGTCATAAATCAATGTCTGAAGAGGATAGAGTAGGGAGGGAGGCCCAGAGGAGGAAATATCTTTCCCTTGGCTTTTTCCCATTTTGTTGCAACCAACATCTAACAGTCAATTATAAGTAAGATAGAACATGTCCATCTGGAAATCCCACAAGCCCCTCAAAATCAACACGACCAAAACAGAATCTATTATCACATCTTCCCCTAAATTCATCCCTCCTAACTTCATTTTTCTCTTGAGGATACCAATAACTTTAAAATAACTCAGTTTCATAACCTCAAAGACATCCTCAGTTCTTTAATTTTCCCAATATTTTCTATCCAATCACTTGAACAAATTTTTTTTTTAATTCTGTGTCAGTGACATCTTTTGCATGGCATCTTTTTTGCACTCACACAAGTAATGACCTAGTTCCAGATATCACCACCTCTTATCTGGACAGTTTTAGTTACCTCCTAAGTAGAAGTTGATTATAGTCTATTCCCTTTCTAATCCATCCTTAAAAAAAAAAAAACCTGCCAAAAAAAATATTGAAAACCCTTCCAAAAGCACAGGTGTGACCATGTCATTTCACTATTGAAGAAAGTTCAGTAGTAGCATGTTAAAATAGGCAAATACTTATTGAATTGAATTTAAGGGAATTGGTAGCTCTGTGGACACTAATTTTTTTATTATTATTTTATATTATCTTAAGTGTTTCTTAGGAGTTTCTGAGTATATTGGAATCTCTATCCACCAGATGCGGAAAGCCTGCTTTAAATGTTTTCTGATGGACGTATATTAAAGGACTCTGATGAGCTCCTAAGGTTGCTGTGATAAAATGTAAGCCTAAGTATGGCAAGGATTACATAATTTTTGTCTTTGTATCTCGGCAGCTTAACATAACACTGAGCATTTAGTGTGAAGTTAATAAATTTTTATTGGTTGATTGATTATACTTCAGTGGCAGAATAATAGGAAAGGGCTAAAATAGTTTTGCTATGATTAATTTGGTCATAAAATACTTTTATATTTGAAATATATCAACAGAACCCATAAATACTAGGTCTGAAAGCAAAGCCCTAATCAGGAATATTTGCCCTTGTGATAGTTACCACCCATTATTCTCTCTCTTTTTCAGTTTCTTTAATATTTATTTAAGCAAATGGAGAGGGGGGTCACATTTTTTTTCTTTCACCCAACAGAGATAAAGAACATGGGAATAGAACAGTTGTTTTGATTACATTCGAAGTCAGATGAAGGACTCACAAGTGGGACTTGACTGGATAGATAAATAACGAGGAGACAAGAAAACAGTTCTAAAAATCATTTGGGCTCAGTGATTAATAACTTTCCAGAAATCAAAATGGAGGATATATTCTTTTCTTCTCTATCCTCTCTCCTCCCAATAATCCAACACCAGTACTGTCAATTAAAGCCTTCCCCAATTCTGAATCAGGACACTTCTCTCTGAGTTGCAGCCAAAAGGTGCATTTCATTGTATTTTAACCACAATTATCCTTCTCCAAAAAACTAACAACCACTGAATCATAGTTAACCACCTTGGAAACTGAATTCAAGAGAAGATATAAACAGAGCTACAAGACCTATATTCAAACACCAATTTTAGAGACCAAATATTGTTCTTAAGGTAAATAGGATGAAACATCCTCAAGAGGTTCAGACCCTAGTAAATGTCTTAAAGGGAGTAAGGGGCTCAAGCTTAGAGCTAGAGTTGACTCGGAAGTAACTAAGGAGAAGAAAGGGATTAGATCAGGAACTAAACAAATTAAAAGGTTAATGAAGGGTACTTATGGTAATGTCCTTAAGAGGGGAGAAGAAAGAAACTAATGATCACATCAATAGATACAGAAAAAAGCTTTTTGTCAAACAACAATGCCCATTTCTGTTTAAAATACTAGAAAAATAGGAACAAGTATATCTTTTCTTTAAATGTTCGATAGTATATGAAGTAAAGAGTTGTTATGTCTAATAGAAATAAACTAGAATGGCTTCATGTAAATTCAGAGATGAAACAAGAATATCCATTAGCACCAACTCTTTCTGATATAGTAGTAAAAATGCTTACTATAATAGTAAGACAAGAAAAAGAAGGAGAGGTGGAGCCAAGATGGTGGCTGGAAAGCAGGGACTTGCTTAAGCTCTTTCCCAATTCTAGAGCTGCAGAACCCATGAAATAACAGAGGAAAGCAGGGCTCCAGCCCAAGAAAGCCTGGATGGTTGCTGGGAAGGGTCTTTTGCATGGATCTGGGAGTGGAGCAGAACACAGGCCAGCATTGGTCACACCAGGATCAACCAGACCAGGAGCTGGGTGGAACAGGTGGTAGGGCCCTGAATCATTGAGCTGTGGCAGTTATCAGACTTCTTAACCCACCAACACCAAAGACAACAGAGCAGGTTAGTGGGAAAAACTGCTGGATCCAAGTGGAAGCAGTGCACAGTCGGCCCCAGCCACAGGGGTGTGGAAGTGGTGCAGCTCTGGGGCTGCTTTCAGGCCTCCAGCTGCAGTTGCTTCCAGCCCCAGGCCCACCTGGTGGGAGGAATTAAGCAGCAGATCACAGAAGGAGTGCAGAATTTGGATCTGGGTTGCAGTCTGGGTTGGCAGATCTTGGGAGAAGAGGAGCACTGGTGCAGCAGAGCTTGCTGTATAGAAGTAGCTCTGAAAACAGCAGTGCAGCCCCTAAAGCTTGGAACAAAGTACTCTCTACTCTACAAGCTGTCATACTTTGACAAAAAGCTCAAGGGTCAAGTAGTTGGCTGGGAACATGAAGAGGCAGCAAAAACAGACTCAGATTCATACTCATACTTTGGAATCTTTTTTTTGGTGGCAAAGAAGATCAAAACATACAGCCAGAAGAAGTCAAAAAAGTTAAAGAGCCTACATCAAAAGACTTCAAGAAAAATATGAATTGGTCTCAGGCCAGGAAAGAGCTCAAAAAGGATTTGGAAAAGCAAGTAAGAGAAGTAGAAGAAAAATTGGGAAGAGAAATAAATGGTGATGCAAGAAAATAATAAAAAACAAGTCAATGACTTACTAAAGAAGTCCCCCCAAAATACTGAAAAAAGTAACACCTTAAAAAATAGACTCGCTCAAATGGCAAAAGACCTCCAAAAAGCCAGTGAGGAGAAGAATGGCTTGAAAGGCAGAATTAGCCAAATAGAAAAGGAGATCCAAAAGACTACTGAAGAATATACCACCTTAAAAATTAGACTGGAGCAAGTGGAAGCTAGTGACTTGATGAGAAATCAAGATATTATCAAACAGAACCAAAGGAATGAAAAAATGGAAGACAATGTGAAATATCTCATTGGAAAAATCACTGACCTGGAAAATAGATCCAGGAGAGACCATTTAAAAATTATTGGACTACCTGAAAGCCATGATCAAAAAAAGAGCCTAGAAATCATCCTTCAAGAAATTATCGAGGAAAATTGCCCTGATATTCTAGAGCCAGAGGGGAAAATGGAAATTGAAAGAATCCAGCAATTACCTATTGAAAAAGATCCTGAAAAGAAGACTCCTAGTAACATTGTTGCCAAATTCTAGAATTCCCAGGTCAAGGAGAAAATACTGCAAGCAGACAGAAAGAAACAATTTGAGTACTGTGGAAAAACAATGTGGATAACACAAGATCTAGCAGCATCCACACTAATGGACTGAAACATTTAGAATATAATATTCTGGAGGTCAAAGGAGCTAGGATTAAAACAAAGAATCGCCTACCCAGCAAAACTGAGTATAATGCTCTAAGGCAAAATATAGATTTGCAACAAAATAGAGGACTTTCAAGCTTTCTCAGTGAAAAGACCAGAGCTGAATAGAAAATTTGACTTTCAAACACAAGAATCAAGAGAAGCATGAAAAGGTAAACAAGAAAGAGAAATCATAAGGGACGTACTAAAGTTGAACTGTTTTGCTTACTTTCCTACATGGAAAAATGATGTGGTTAATACATGAGACCTTTCTCAGTATTAGAGTAGTTGAAGGGAATATACATATTCATAGACAGAGGGCACAGGATGAGTTGAATGTGAAGGGATGATATCTAAAAAAAATAAAATCAAATTAAGGGATGAGAGAGGAATATGTTGAGAGAAGGAGAAAGGGAGAGATAGAATGGGGTGAATTATCTCACATAAAAGTGGCAAGAAAAAGCAGCTCTGTAGGAAGGGAAGAGGGGGCAGATGAGGGGGAATGATTGAATCTTGCTCTCATCAGATTTGGCTTGAGGAGGGCATAACTTACACACTCAATTGGGTATCTTACCCCACAGGAAAGTAGGGGGAAGGGGATGATAAAGGGGGGGACGATAGAAGGGAGGGAAGATAGGGGTAAGAAGTAATCAAAAGCAAACACTTTTGAAGGGAGGGTCAAGGGAGAAAATTGAATAAAGAGGGAAAGTTTAGGAAGGAGGGAAGTATAGTTAGTCTTTCACAACATGACTATTTATGGGAGTGTTTTGCATAATGATACATGAGCGGCCTATGTTGAATTGCTTGCCTTCTTAGGGAGAGTAGGTGGGGAGGGAAGAAAGGAGAGAATTTGGAGCTCAATGATTTAAAAGCAGATACCCCCCAAAAAAGTTGTTTTTGCATGCAACTGGGAAAAAGATATACAGGCAATGGAGCATAAAAATCTATCCTTCCCTGCAAGAAAGTAAGAAGAAGGGGGTTTAGCAGGGGTAGGTGGGGTGACAGAAGGGAGGGCTGACTGGGGAATGACATTCAGAATATATGACATCTTGGGGTGGGGAGAGGGTAGAAATGGGGAGAAAATTTCTAACTCAAATTCTTGTGGAAATCATTGCTGAAAACTAAAAATATCAAATAATAAAGTATGGAATTAAAAAAAGACATGAAAAAGAATTAAAGAAACAAGCTTTGACAAAGAAGTAACAAAAATATCACTTTTTACTGATGACATGATGTTATACCTAAAAAACCAAAGAGAGTCAACTAAAAAAATCAGTTGAAATAGTTAATTTAGCAAACAGGCAAAATATTAAACAAATCCAGAGAAGTCATCAGCATATTACGTAAGACTAATAAAACTAGCAAGAAAAGATAGAAATTCCACTTAAATAAAAATTCAATTTAAAATAACTACAGAATATGTACACATGTATGTACACAGATATATGTACATACACATACACAACTGTACAAAAGGGGAAGTAGGATACGGAATAGACCCAGTTATCTATTAAAATTTCCTTTTGTATTCTCATTAGTAGTTGTTATGGTTCATTGCTTTCTTGTTTTATGGATTAAAAGAAATCTCTAGAGCCTTCAGTTTCAGTTAAAAGAGGTGTATCATTCTTTACTTCAAATGAATACAATTAAGCATATTAAGTTTTACTTCCATAACTGTTTAATAAACAAAAAAAGATTAAACTTTTTTTCTGATTCTAATTACTATAATCACATGCATTCCAAAGAAAAATAAGTTAGGGAAGTTAAAAACACTTATGGAAACTTTCCATCTGTGTGTGTGTGTCTGTGCCTAGACATACCTAAGAAGAATCAAAGGGTTTAGAGCAATAGTTCCATAAATGTGAACATAATCAAATTAGAAAGAAAATGCCATTAAAAGGCATTGATTTTTTCTCAGTGAAGAAGGGGTCAGAGTTAGATACGTCTTCTATATTTTGTCCAATCTAATAGAGTAGCTTTAACAAATATAATGGAAATGAAAACCTCTAATTTAACCAAAACTCAGTTTTAACTTTGTAATTTTGTTAGAAGCATGAAATTATTATTTTGTTCAATCAAGAAATAGATGATGCTATGTATCAGTATCCCTAAAAATAAATAAAAATGTAGATAGTCACCCTCATTTCTGTCTTTCTTCTTTGAAAGGGATTGCTACTTGAACAAAATTCATCAATGCATGGTTTTTAATTACAGTATTTATAATATTAATTATTCATATATGCTTTCCTTTTTAATTCCCCAATTTTGACCAATAGGCCTTGGTTTAAAGATCAACTTATAGTTTAAAAAATCCACAAACCTGACACTAAAGCAAGATTTAACAGAGCATTATCAATTAATTGGACATAATATATTATTGGTCATTTTCATGTAAGAACAGATTGTGGTCAATCTCTGATGTTTCTCCATATCATATAACTGATACAGTAGTATATGTGACTGAAATAGACAATAAGCTCTGTGTCATCCAAAAAAGAGATAATTTTATGTTCAACTATATAAATGAATTCTCTGCTAATATTTAAAAACAAAACCTAATAAGTAAGTTTTTTACAAAGGTCCTTTGTATACACATTTATATTTACTCTTACAAATGCAAATTTCTTTCCTAAATTATCCATCTAATTTTATGCTAATTCTTTTTTTTTTAAATTATCTTGTCTCACTTATTGCAGCCACTAATATGTTAAGTAATGATAATCTTTCAACTACTTGAAAAATTGTAAAATTCTTTAATGAGGTAATGCTTCAAAATTATGGCCATGATTATTATTAATTTTTGATATGTTTTAATTACCTTAACATTAATTATGATAAATTTATATGATAGTTATTTGGATATCATTAATACAGTACTTGAAAATCTCCCTTATAAATTACTCTGTTAGTTGGCTCATTAATTTCAAAGGAATGTTTATCAACCAAGCATTTCTTTGGATTTTTCAGTTTAGTATAGGAAATTTATGGTTCAGTTAATATGCTAAAACAATGTTGTATTTAGAAAGGCTTAAAATCTATCACCTCAAATAAAAATATGTTGTGCGGGGTTTGTTTTTGTTTTCTCCAATTGAAGATTAACTTTCTTTTAAAAGTGAGTTATACTTGATGACTTTTTTTTTTAACATCACCATAGTTTCCCTTAGTATCTTTCCCTCTCACAGATGGTTATTCCATATAGCAAATACAACTTTTTAAAGACAAAGAAGGAAAAGAAAGTGGAAAAATCAGCATAGCTGATCAGTACATTAAAAAATGTTGAAAATATATGCAATATGAAACACTTGGAGACTTCCTACCTCTGCAGACGAGTATAGTGGGAATTCCTCTCACATTCCTTCTCTCATAATTTTTATTCTTTACAATTTTGCAGCATTCAGTTTAGATGTGTGTATGTAGTTCTTTCTGTTTACATCATTTTAGTCATTGTTTATATTATATCTTGGCTCTACTTCACTTTTCATCAATTCATATAGAATTTTCCATATTTCTTTATATCTATCATATTCATAATCTCTTACAGCACAGTAATATTCCATTACATTCATTTACAACAATTTGTTTAGGCATTCATCAAATCACAGACATTTACTTTGTTTCCAAGTCTTTGTTATCACCAAAAAATGCTGCTATAAAATTTTTGTCTGATTATTGGGATTGTTTGCTTATCAATGACTTCTTTAGAATATAAGCCAACTAATGCAGTCTCTGACTCAAAGGATATGGTCTTTTTATTAACTTTATTTACACAATTATAAATTTCTTTCCCAAATGGTTGAATGAATTCACTATTCCACCAATAATACAGTAGTGTGCTTATCTTTCCACAACTCCTCCAACTTTCACTATTGTCATCTCTTCTCATCTTGAAACATTTTCAGTGTGTGAGGCTAAACCCTGGAGTTATTTTTATTTGTATTTTTATTGCAATTTTTTGTTTTGTTTGTATTTCTCTCATAGTTAGTGATTTGAAACATTCTTTCATATCTTGTTAATACTTTGAAATGTTCTTTTGAGAGACAGCTGAGTGGCGAAGTGAGTAGAGCACCGGCCCTGGAGTCAGGAGGACCTGAGTTCAATTCTGGCCTCAGACACTTGACACATGTACTAGCTGTGTGACCTTGGGCAAGTCACTTAACCCCAATTGCCCTGCCCCCCCCAAAAGTAATCTGCTTTTGGGGACTGTATGTTTATATCTTTTGACTACTCATCTATTATTGAATGGCTATTGATTTTATAAAAATTTAGACAAATATACACATAGACTATATCATATATATGTGTATGTGTGTATGTGTGTGTATACATACATACATATATAACATATATACATAGAGAGAGACAGAGACAGACAGAGACAGAGACAGATTGAGATTGAATACCAAATCCTTATCAGGGAAATATGATTCAAAAATGTTCCCTCATTCCACCACTTCTCTTCTTTTCCTAGGTACATAATTTTGCTCTGTGCAGAAGCTTTTCAATTTCATGTAGTTATCTATAATTATGTAACTATATCTATCTATATCATAAAGTTATCCATTTTGTCTTTGGTTATTACTCTCTCTTTTGAAATTAATACATATCCCACCTGTAGATATGAGAGGTGAATGTACTGGTTCTCTTTTAATATTTATAGTACAATCTTGAGCATTAAGATATCATTAATACTTATTATTGATATTAATTTCCATTTAAATTAAGCAATATACTATAAGGTCTAATCAGGCAGTAATTGTTGGATTCTTTCAATTTCTAATTTGCCCTTGGGTTCTAATATGTCAGGGCACTTGTCTTTCTTGAAAGATATTGTCCAGACATTATTTTTTTTTATCATGGCTTCCAGATAGTCCAATAATTCTTTTTTTTAGTTTATTTAATATATTTAGTTTTCAGCATTGGTTTTCACAAGAGTTTGAATTATGAATTTTCTCCCCATTTATACCCTCCCACCCACTCCAAGGTGGCATATATTCTGCTTGCCCCGTTCCCCAGTAAACCCTCCCTTCTGTCATCCCACTCCCCTCCTGTCCCCTTTTCCCTGCCTTTCTTGTAGGGCAAGATAAATTCCTACATCCCATTGCCTGTGTATCTTATTTCCTAATTACATGCAAAAACTTTTTTGTTGTTGTTTTTGAACATCTTTTTTTAAAACTTTTAGTTCCAAATTTTTTCCCCTCTTCCCTCCCCACCCACCCTCCCTAAGAAGGCAAGCAATTCAACATAGGCCACATGCATATCATTACGTAAAACCCTTCCACAATACTCATGTTGTGAAAGACTAACTATATTTTGCTCCTTCCTAACCTCTATCCCCCTTTATTCAATTTTCTCCCTTGATCCTGACCCTTTTTGAAAGTGTTGTTTTTGGTTACCTTCTCCCCCATCTGCCCTCCCTTCTATCATCCCCCCTTTTTTTATCTTCTTCCTCCTTCTTTCCTGTGGAGTAAGATACTCAATTGAGTGTGTATGGTATTCCCTCCTTAGGTCAAATCAAAAGGATGAGAGCAAGATTCACTCCTTCTGCCTCATCAGCCCCCTCTTCCCTTCCTACAGAACTGCTTTTTCTTGCCACTTTTATGCGAGATAATTTACCCCATTCTATTTCTTCCTTTCTCCCTCTCTCAAGATATTCCTCTCTCATCCCTTAATTTGACTTTTTTTTAGATATCATCCCTACATATTCAACTCACCCTGTGCCCTCTCTCTCTCTCTCTCTCTCTATATATATATATATATATATATACACATACATATATACATACATATGCACACACACATATATATATACATACACACACACACACATATATGCATATTCCCTTCAGCTACCCTAATACTGAGGTCTCATTAATCATATACGTCATCTCTCCAAGGAGAAATGTAAACAAAACAGTTCAACTTTAGTAAGTGCCTTGTGATTTCTCTTTCTTCTTCTTTTTCTTGATTACCTTTTCATGCTTCTCTTGATTCTTGTGTTTGAAAGTTAAATTTTCTATTCAGCTCTGGTCTTTTCACTGAGAAAGCTTGAAAGTCCTCTATTTTATTGAAAGCCCATATTTTGCCTTGGAGCATGATACTCAGTTTTGATGGGTAGGTGATTCTTGGTTTTAATCCTAGCTCCATTGACCTCCAGAATATCGTATTCCAAGCCCTTCAATCCCTTAATGTAGAAGCTGCTAGATCTTGGGTTATTCTGATTGTGTTTCTATAATACTCAAATTGTTTTTTTCTGGCTGCTTGCAATATTTTCTCCTTGACCTGGGAATTCTGGAATTTGGCAACAATATTCCTAGGAGTTTTCTTTTGGGGATTTTTTTGAGGAGGCGATCTGTGGATTCTTTCAATTT
>JAQQSZ010000102.1:0-33531 GCA_028646595.1 Phalanger gymnotis | reverse complement strand
CTGAGCTCCCGGGCTGAACCTAGATGTTGGTAACTATGAATTGTATTGGGTATGTCTGTTTGTAATTTGTTTAAGGGCTCTCGAGATGGTGTTGATGAGGAGACTCCAGGCAGCTGTAGCTAAGGAGCCCTCCAGCTTGTAAACCCAGATGCTGAGACTTTGTTGAACTCTGGTAACTATGTATTGGGATTTGAATCAGACAGGGTCTGTCTGTTGATGTTTGTAATTTCCTTGTATTTTGCTCTGAAGTTCAGGGTGCTGGCTTTTTCCCCTGAACTAAGTGAATGATATTTGTGTGCTGAATTAAAGTAAGCTCGCCAACCCCTTCACCTTGCTCTCCTTATTAAAGCAGATCAAAAGAACCTATGCTGTCTGGCAGCTTTCTGGGTGCTGGTTGTGGGTGGATCTTGCACCCCCACAGAAGCTGCTAGCTAGATTGTGGAAACAGATTATAAGAGAAACCAAGTATGTCGAAGTAGTTAATATTTTTAAATATGTTTTAAAAATAACAAACAAGTTCACATTCCTGAGGTTAAGAACCCCTGTTCTATATATAGTTAAGCATTTGAATGAATATTATTCCACTTTCTTCAGCCCTACTCACCCGTAGTATAAAGATAGTCACCAAAAAATATGGAATCTGGTGTATTCTAGCCGTCTGACTGGGAGCTTCCAAACCTGCCTTTTCTGCTTCTATGTAGGTCTCCTCCAACATTATGTTTTCTTTTATTGTTGCCAAAGAAGATTGGGAAAACTGTAGGAGACTTGTGTAGCTAACCCTGATAGGGAGGGTGTATGTGCAGGTCCCTCTGAAGAGTCTTAAGTGTGGGAGGGACGGATTCATGTCAGACCTGTCAAGAACAAAACAATGTGAACAGGGAAAAGAGCACCAGGGCCAAATCCCACCTTTGACACTACCTGTCTGACACGTACCTCCTTACACTTAACCTCCTAAGACGCGGTTTCCTCATCTATAAAATGAGGAAAATGGATTAAATGAACTCTGAGGTCCCTCTCAGATCTGGCTCTGTGCCCCTATGATTCTTCTTTGCATGAGATCCTAGATTGAATTTAATCTCAGAACATAGCCACGTTCTCAATTTGAGATTGGATGCAACAACATTTGCAGCAGTATTTTATGCCTTAGAAGGCCTGGATAAAAAACATGTGATATTTACTTTTTGGCTCCATTCTTGATAACATAGCAAATCACATCTCTCCATTCTAGCTTTTGTGGGAACCCGTCTCTCCTCTCTCCCCCTTCATTCTGTTTTGCAGGTCTTTGGCCTTATATAGTATGGACTTCTCAATTGTTTATCATTGATTTGGACGTAGGCCCAAGTTATTCCAGGCACTTGCAGACTTAGAAAAAAACAAACCAAAAAATCAGACTTAAATTCCTTTTATTTCTTTAGTGCTAATTGTTAACTCTTTTTTTTTGCATTTAACAACTATCCATCAATTCAAGACATTATAAACAAAAACATTATTAAATATTATTTTGAATTCAAGAGTACCAGCTACTCTGAGTTTACTTACCCAGGGTCACACAACTGGCAAATGTCAGAGGCAGGATTCAAACCCAGATCTCCTGATTCCAGGTCTGTTTCCCAAGTGTGCAGTGGAAAAACACAGCTTTTTACCTGAAGTTATAGGCAAACTGTCTTCCTCTTCTCACCCCCCACCTCTCATTCCTGATGACTTCATGCTTGTATGTCCTGCACTTCCCTAGTGCACATATGTGTGTATTCATGTATGAAGAACTGTAAAACACACACACACACACCCCTCTGCCATAGTTTTAAAAACAAAAAAACAAATTTCTGGACTTTGGGACTTAGTATCACAGGAACACTTGGCTATTTGAAAGTGACTCCCTTTCTGAAAACAGGAATGAGCAGAAAGAAATTTCTTGGCCCTTGAAAATACAGCCTACCAAGAGGCATGCCCCAGGGGTTGTATCTGATTTTCACTTGGGAAAGGGGCAAGAAGGGCAGCCAGTGGGGCCAGGAGGCACAAAACCTGCTGTTCTGAGAGGAATTTGGTTTCAAAAAAGCTGAGTTTGTCAGACGGGTAGAGGCTACTCAAGGTCACCCAGGAAATACCTGCTTTTTTAGTACTTCCTTTCTGTGACACTGACTTGTTTCTTGAAAACCCTCATTCTGCAGAGCTGTCTCCCTGAAAGACAAATTCACTTCTCAAGAAAACAATTAGACTTGGCATTTGGGTAGGAAACCGCTGGATGCCAGTGATATAATCCTGGCAGTCAGTCATAAGGCATATTTGACAAGGAACATTGTTGGCATTGGCCAAGCTTCCTAGGTAATGAAGGTCAGTGCTGGCTCATGGCCTTGTGGAGCCAGGCCAGACATCATCTGCCCCCTTAGGGGTTCTGATCATTTGAGTTCAGATTAAATTCACATTAGAAATAAAACATCCTTTAGTCTTACCAGATTTTTTCAGCCACAAAAGCTAGAATGGAGGAATGTGATCCTAACCTCGTCTTATCTTTTAAAGTTGTGACCTGATGACACTGAGCAAGAATTATCTCACTCTGAAAGTCTACCCGACTTCCACTAGATTTTAACAGTCATTTATTAAGGACCTCCCTTGGGCTAGGCACTGGAGATACAAAGATGAAAGCAGTTCTACCAGTCTCAACCCTGAAAAACACAAAAATTAGTCTGACTCAGATCATGGATGTAGAGACAGAAGGAACCTCTGAAGCCTAATCCCCTCATCTTACAGGTGAGGAGCCTGAGATAAGATCTAGGAAGTTGAGTGACTTACCCAAGGGTCACACTCTACGGAAGCTTTGGACACAGCATTGTACCGCCCTGTGGTGATTTTGCTACTGATAATATATAAACAATAAGAAATCCATACTGCAATTAGTATTATTTTATATATATAATATGTAATATCCAATTTTTTCTAGTTTCTTTTCTTTCTTAGATCTCTAATACCGATACCCAATTTCTCTGATATCATGTACAGTTTAATCATTGTCACACACATACATATATACTGATACATGTGATAAAAGACAAAAATTCTGCATCTGACTCCTCAATATCTAGGGTTCCATGCCTTTGTTCCTATTTCTGTCCTATATCCTAGGACCATTTTCTCCCCTAAATGACCTCCTTTCTTTTCCTGTTTGATAATGATTTTAGAATCATAGGTTTAGAGCCTGGAGGGACCTTAAAAGCCATCAGTTGGCTTCTTTATTTTTTTATCTGAGGGTCAAGATGATGGAAAATCTGCTAAGCTGTGGATAATCTACCTAGGTAGGATACCTACCTAAAGGATGGTATTCTCCCTTTGCTTTAGAAGTGGAGTGAGAAAGTCCCAAGCACTTCCTTTAATTGTGGCATAGTGGTAAAAAAGAAAGCTTTTGAGAATGATCTCTGGCAATACTAGGACTTCAGAAACAGCTGGAGGAGAGGACTTGTCCATCCTGGGATAGAGAAAGAAGAGACCAAAGGAAAGGTTCAGGGTATATAGTCTAACCCTCGGGTAATGCCTATGGACCCAATTATCAGAATAATGGTTTTAAATGCATAAATTAAAATACATAGGATCACAAAGAAAACCAGTTATTCAAATATACAAACAAAAAAGAATCGAGTTCACAAACCAGGTTAAGAACCTTGGTCTAGTCTTAATAGGGATCCATGTTCTTAGATGGCTCCAGGTCCTAGGCACAGCCTATTTTTGATGTAGGAAATAAAGGAAAAATGAGCAAGGGGACGAGGATCCAAAGAATGATGGGTGTGCAAATGTTTAGATGCCATTCTGTCCGTTTTCAAAAAAAATGATCCCAAATTTGAGTCTGGCCATAAATCAGTTAAGGATTTTGAATGACCCTGTTTGTTATAGTGAAATTTATTAAGAGAAAAAGGAAGCCTTCATTTTGGACTTATCTGAACTGCTTTTTTTGAGGGATCGGGGCCATTCAAACTATCATCAAAATGTCCTTTAAAATTCAAAAACAAACAAAAAATACTGGTAAATGTTTATTTGAAGTTTAAAATAATTAGCATGTTTATTTTAATCAAGGCAAATATGTGTATTTGTGATAGCCCTTTGGGCCCCTTCATATAATCAATATGAATAAATTTCTGCCAGATTTTTGGGACTTGAAATATAGCTACTATTTGAAATTATTGTAGGAGTTTATAGCTATCTTACTTTTATGACATCCTTTAATTTATTTGATGCCAAGTAACTAATAATGACATTGTTATTCTGAGGCAGAAAAAATATTTTTGTAGTCATTCGTGTTACCAAACTTTTGATTCAATTCCACAAAGCTTTAAAAAAAAACAAAACTCAACTATATGCCAAGCACTTTGCTAGGGCCCTGTGTTTGTAAAGACTAAAAGGACAAAGTCCACACCTCAAAGAGCTTGCATTTTCCTGGGGCTAAGAAAACCTTGCAGTGACTACTAGGTCCATTGTTTTATGTGCAGCACCTTCCATCAACAAGGTTAAAAAAATTACTCAAGAGGAAAGGGATTTAGGTTAGGGGAAAACTTTGGAGCCCTGAGGTACAAGGGGCCTGGACAAAATTTACTGCTGCTTTGGAACCTAGGTAATTTAACCTTTCTCCGCTTTCTCCTTTTCCTCTAACCTCACTGCAGCCTGGCAAACTAGCATCACATATCCTAGAGAGTTTCCTGCTCTCTTTGAATCTTGCTATTTGCTGAGATTTTTATAATACGTTTTGTCTCCAGATATAAAAATAAGCAGATTTTGTTTGCATTGTGAACAAGTGTCATAATATTTGAAAAGATAAAGGAGAACTCCTGGACCAAAAGCCTCAAGCTTAACTCCAAGCCTCTTTCTCTTTATTTTTCTGGAGATGCTCATCTCTAGTTGTTTGATCAAATAAATCGTTGTCCTTTACTGTCTTATGGTCACAAGGGAGAAAACTCAGTACAGTTTCAGAGTCTAAATGCTGTTCAAAAGTGTCTCACCAGACCTTCAGAATGTTTGAAGAGAAAGGTAGACCAGTAGTGAATAAATTGATTATTGCAACTTACACAAGCATGTAGGTTATTCATACATTTTACTTGGCTTCAGGCAGGCATTTCATTTGGCTTGAAAGCTTTCCCATACTCCTTCAAAACATCCTCTGACCTACTTATCCCCCTTTGGAGTAATGTCAAGCTTCTAGATACAGAACAATGAAATAGTAGGCTTGGAGTCCAGAAGATCTAGAATCTTGATCCCTATCTCACATATAAGAAAAAGTATATTCCAGGCATGGAGGATACCTTATTATGCAAAGGTACAGATCAGGACAATAGGTAGAATGTTGTGGATAAGAGACAAGAAGTAGATCAGTTTGTCTAGAATGTAGAATGTATGAAGCATAACCAAGTTCAGTAATCCAGGGAAGGTAGTCTCGAAACCAGTTGTGAAGGGCTTTATATGGCGAATGAAGGAGTTGATATTTTATCAAGCAAAAAGAGAGCTTATTGAGCAGGGTAGGGAGTAACATGGTCAAGACTCAAGCTTTAGGAATTTTAATTTGCCAGCTGTGTGGAGGATGGATTTGGAGAAGGGAGAAACAGATGACCCATTAGAAAAATGTTAAAATACTCCAGGCAAGAAGTGATGAAAATCTGAACTAAAGTAGCGTCCACATGAATAGAAAAAAGGGTACTAATGTAGGAGAGGTGACGGTAGAATCAGTAACACGTGGCAAGTGATTGAATGTGGGACTGGGGAAGAATTATGAGTAGAAGATGACTCTGGGGGTTGTAAATTTCAGTGACTAGAAAGATGATGGAATCCCTTGACACAAACAGGAGAGTTAGCAAGGGAAGAGAGTATGTTGTGTTTTTGACTGGTTGAGTTTGAAATGCCTATAGGGCATCTGATTAGAATGTCCAGTAGTGTGTTGGTGACTTGAACCCAGAAGAGACACTAGATCCAAGGGTGATCTGCAAAGAAAATGATCAATAAACTAAGCTATGAAGCATGGGAGTTCTAATGAGGTCACCAAAAGAGTGTGTCTATATAAAGAAAAGAGGGCCCAGGGGAAAAGCTTGCCTTGGTTTACTGAGAAACACAGTGGTGAAACATTGTGACAGATTGTTTATAGCATTACTGCTTGGGAAATGTTGGTTTCTCCTTGGATCTTTTCTGCTTTTCCTAGCTAGGTCTTTCAAAAGTACAGCCTTATCTGGCAGGTTCATATACAGCGATGTTACAGGAGCAGCTTCTGATTAGCTGACATTTTATTGCCTGTTACTTCATTAGGTCTGTGATAGGGCTTGAATTTATTTATATAAGTTTGGGGCTGTGTCTTTATTTTGTATCCCATCGGCGGTGATAGTGTTCTAAATGGAACTGAGATGGCTAGAATCCTGGATTTGGAAGCCAGAAAGACCTGTATTCAAATTCTCCCTCACACACTTACTAGCTGTGTTGAACCCTTGACAAATCACTCCTTGTGCCTCATCATTTATAAAAGGATGAGATCAGACTTGATGGCGTCTAAGGTCTAAATCTGTTTCTATATTCTTCTAATCCTTGGGTTTCCTCTGCTGGAGATCAGAGAGCTCCATGTTTTCACGCTGTTGAGGCAATCTGTCTTTTTGTCTCCATCTTGGAAGGCTTCTTCCTCCCATCAGCAGCCTTGTTGACAAGGAGTTACACTGAATTATTCCTTTGACACTCCCTTCAAGGTTCATTTTAGATTCCACCTAATATAATTCACCACGAAGCCTTTTCTAATCCCCTCTGTTGTTAGAGCTCCCTCTTTCCTCTAGGTGGCTTGGTATTAACTTATCAATATCCAAGTTGATCATGACACATACATACAGACACATTCATGCAGGCTCACTGCACACACCCAACAGAATGGATGCAACTCTTCAAGAGAAGAGACTTTCATTTTTTGTCACCTCCCATAGTGTGTGTAATGGGAGATACTTGTTTTATCTCTGGTGTCTTTCTCAAGCATCTGGGTTTCTCTCTGCTGCAACAGGCTAAGCTTGGACTATCTCCAAGAAGCGTTATTTCCTTGAAGTATTGCTTCAACTGGCTTCCTCTTTGTCAGTCACAGTAATACCTCCCATTTTTAAAGAATTTAAGGATTTCAAAATGTCATCCTCATCAGGGTCCTGTGAAGGAAGTTTTTGTTTTTGTTGTTTTTCAGTTGTTTTAAGTTGTGTCTGACTCTTTCATGACCGTATTTGGGGTTTTCTTGGCAAAGATACTGGAATGGTTTGCCATTTCCTTCTCCAGCTCACATTACAGTTGAAAAACTGAAGCAAACATGGTTAAGCAACTTGCTTAGTGTCACACAGCTAGTAAATGTCTGAGGCCAGATTTGAATTCATGAAGATGAGTCTTCCTGACTCCAAGTCTGGCTTTCTCTCTCTCTCTCTCTCTCTCTCTCTCTCTCTCTCTCTCTCTCTCTCTCTCTCTCTCTCAACTTCCTACCTGGAGAATTTACACGTACACATATAAGTAGGTACAAAATTTATACAAGGTAAATACAAAATTGACACAACTAGTATCATAATGGATAGAAGGCTGGGTCTAGAGTCAGGGAGACTCATCTTCCTGAGTTCAAAAATGGCCTCAGGCACTAGCTATGTGATCCTGGGCAAGTCACTTAATCTGGTTTGCCTCAGTTTCCTCATCTGTAAAATGATAGCTAAATAATAAATAATATTTATTAATAAATTATTATATATAATATAATATATTATTATATATTATATTGTTGCATATTGTAATACTTAGATTATTAATTATAATTATATTATATGTTATATTATTATATATAATATATAATTATATTGTATAATTATTATATATTATATATAATATATGTAATATAATATATAAAAATAATATATAATATACTATATATTATATAGTTATATATTCTATAGTATAATCATATATTATATAATTATAATAATTATATAATGATTATAATTATTAATAATTAGACATTAATATATAATATAACAATTATATTATATTAATATAATATTTTATTATATAATGTATATTATATTATTATAATATAATAATAAATAAATAATAAAGATAGATACAGTGGAGAAGGAATGGCAAATCACTCCAGTGTCTTTGCCAGGAAAACCCCAAATGGGGTCACAAAGAGTCAGACACAACCGATACGACTGAACCACAACACGTGTAAAATTATCCTGTACATATATTTATCAGTTCTTTCTCTGGAGGCAAATAATGTCTTTCTCCATATATCCTTTGTAGTTATTTTGGGTATTTATAATAGTCAAAATAATTTATTTACTCAGTCCTTCTTAAAACAATATTGCTGTTACTGTATACAGAGTTCACTTGCTCATTTTGCTCTTATTTCGTGCAAGTCTTTCCATGTTTTTCTAAAATCATTGAGCTCATCATTTCTTATAGTAGATTTCCCTCACAATTGTATACCACAACTTGTTCAATTATTTCCCAATTGATGGGCATCGCTGCAATTTCTAGTTCTTTGCCACCACAAGCAGAGCTGCTATAAACATTTTAGAACATACATATTCTTTTCCTTTTTCCCTAATCCTCTATGGAAATAGACCAAATAGTGGTATTCCTGGGTCAAAGGATAGAGGTAACTTAATAACTCTTTGGGATTAATTCCAGATTGTTCTCCAAAAGGTTGGATCATTTCACATTTCCACCAACAATGAATTAGTGTCCCAATTTTCCACATCCCCTCGAACATTTGTTGCTTTCCTCTTCATTCATTTTTTAGACAATCCGATAGGTATCAAATGATATCTCAAGGTTGTTTTAATTTGCATTTCTCTAATCAATAATGATTTAGAGCATTTTTTCATATGGCCATAAATTGTTTTAATTTCTTCATCAGAAAACTGCCTGTTCATATTCTTTGACTGTTTATCAATTGGGGAATGACTACTATTCTTATAGATTTGACAGTTCTTTATATATTTGAGATGTGAGATCTGAGAAACTTCCTATAAAAAATTTCCCCAATTTTCTGCTTCCCTTGTGATCTTAGCTGTATTTGTTTTACTTGTACAAAAACTTTTTTATTTAATGTAATTGAAGTTGTCCATTTTACACCTAACTCTGCTTCCTATGTCTTGTTTATTCATAAATACTTTGCCTATCCATAAGTCCGATAATATATTCCATATCCTTCTAATCTTCTTATAAAATCTCTTTATATCTAGGTCATGTATCCATGGTAAATGGTGTAAGATACTAGTCTATGCCCAGTTTCTGCCATACTGCTTTCCAGTTTTCCCAACAATTTTTACCATATGATGAATTCTTATCCCAAAATCTCAAGTCTTTACACTTGTTAAATACAAAGGTTATGCACTTGTTAAATACAAAGGTTATAATATTTATTTACTGCTGTAAATTGTGTGTCTACTCAATTCCATTGATCTGTCTTTCTATTTCTTAGCAAGTACCAGATAGTTTTGGTAATTATTGCTTTATAATATAGTTTAAGGTCTGGTACTGTTAAAACTCCTTATTTTACATTTTTTTCATTAGTTTCTTTGATATTCTTGACTTTTCTTCCAAATGACTTTTGTTATCATTTTTTCTAATTCAGTAAAAAAAAAATTGTTTAGGTAAAATTGTCATTTTTATTATGTTGGCCTTGCCTACCCATGAACAATTAATAGTTCTCCAATTATTTGTATCTGATTTTATTTGTATAAAAAGTTTTTTGTAATTTTGTTTATGTAGTTCCTGGGTTTGTTTTGACAGGTGTGCTCCGAAAACAGTATGTTTTTAAAAACAAAGAAGGGGAAAAATCAGGATCAGTTGACCAATACATTGAAAAAGTCAGAAAATAGGTGTAATGTGCCACATTTGTGCATCTTCTACCTCTCACCTCTGCAAAAGGGTGGGTTGGGAGTATTAATTTTGCAACATTCAGTTTTGATGTGTGTGTATGTGGTTCTTTACATTTACATTGTTGTAGTCATGTATGTTGTTTTCTTGGCTTTTCTTATTTTATTCTACTTCAGTTCATACAGAATTTTCTGTGCTTCACTATTAATCATATCTGTCATTTCTTACAGAATAGTAATATTCCATTACATTTATGTACTACGATTTATTCAGCCATTCCCCAATCAATGGGCACCTGTTTTTGTTTTCAATTCCTAGCTCTCACAAAAAGTGCTATTATAAATATTTCAGGGAATATGGAGACTTTCTTATAAATGGCTTCCTTGGGGTATAACAGTCAAAGGGCATGGATGTTGTAATTTTTTTAATTGGCCTCCACAACAGTTGTACTGGTTTGTGGCTCTACCAACATTGCACTAGCATGCCTATTTTCCTTCCCACAATTCATCCAACATTGACTATTCCCATCTTTTGTCATCTTTGCCAGTTTGCAAGGTGTTAAGGGAAACTTCAAGGTTGTTTTGATTTGCATTTCTCTTATTATTAGTAATTTGGAGCATTCTTTCTTGTTGTTGTTAATAGCTTGCAGTTCTTTTGAGAACTGTTTGTTTACAATTCTTTAACCACTTACCTATTGGGGAATGCCTTTAATTATATTGTGGAATATGTTGGTTAAGCCTAATTTCTGCCAGATTGCTCTCCAGTTTTCTAGTAGTTTTTTTCAAATAGATTATTCCTAAGTAAGATGTGTGTATATATTTATATATTTATATAAATATATTTGTATATATTTATATATACACACACATATATATATGAGCAATTACATAGTTGTTTGATAAATTTTTCTTTGATCTCTCTCGCCTCTCCTCTCTCTCTCTCTCTCTCTCTCTCTCTCTCTCTCTCTTTCTCTCTCTCTCTCTCTCTCTCACACACACACACAAATAACAGCACCATAGAAGCAGTGACAGAGTGAATTGAGTGTTAGGCTTTGAGTCTTAGAAGATGTGGGTTCAAATCCTACCTCAAACTTTTACTAGCATCATATTGAGTCATGACATTTCACCTCTGTGCCTCAGAGTTATTACACCCTCTTCAAATTCCTCATAGCAGTATCTGTACCTCTTTTTTTCACTTACCACATTCTGCCTGGTATCATTTTTCTTTTTATGCATGTATTATATCTTCTAGGTGGCAAATACCTTGAGGGCAGGATCTGTATCTTTAAAATAATGAAAGTTTACAGTATTTAAGGTTTGAAAAGCATTTTCTTCCTCATATCCCTTTGACATAAATATTCCAAGTAACATCGCTAATTTCACAGATGACAAAAATGAAAGTGTAGAACCTTACACCATAGTTTATTTATTTCATACGCTTTCTTCTGGTCATCAGTGAAACATTAATATTCTGGTTAATGATGAATGTAAAGAAGCAGGTTCCATTTTTTTTTTTGTAGCCTGATGCTAATCTTCAACTATCTTATTTTCTATGTTTCTTATTTCTGATTTTTCTCCTTTATCCACATTCCAGGTGTCCCTGGATCCATGCCAAATGCAACCTGGGAAGGCAACCTCAGAGCTATAAAGTGGAGCGACATGGAGAGCGAACATGGAGGCTGTCATGGTAATGTCCGTCTTTGTTTCATTTTTACTACATTTTCTCATTAGATGTCTCAAACTCAGAATGTTTACAATAGAACTCATTATCCTCATCCTCAAACTCATTTCTCTCCTAAACTTTCTTATTTCTTTTGAGGGCTCCTTCTTTACCACCGATCCTTCAAGTTACCCAGGTTCTCTATCTCAGTCACCTTCACCCTCACATTCTTCACTCATTCCCCACATACATTTAATTCAGATTTTATCATTTCTACCTCCTCAGCACCTCTTTCATCCAACCCTTTCTACTCACAAAGCTACCACATTAATTCAAGATCTCATCATGTTTCGTCTTAGATTACTCCAAGTCTCCTTAATTGTTTTCTTCCCTTGAATCTCTCCCCTCTCCATTCCATTCTCCACATAGCTAGCTGCCAAAGTAACTTTCATAAGACACAGGTCTGATTCTCCTACTCAGTAAACTACAGTAGCTATCTCTAGCTTCAGAGATTCAAATATAAGCTTATCTATTTGGCATTAAAACCCTCCACAACCTGGCACTATCCTACTTTTCCCAGCTTACTACACATTACTCCTTTCACACACCCTATGGTCCAGCAAAATTAATCATATGACATCACATATCACATATGACATTACATCTCCTATCTCTCTGCCTCATGCTTGGAACTCAGTCTCTCCTCACCTGCCTCTTAGAGTCTTCAGTTTGCTGGGAGATTCATCTCAAATAACACATTTTATACACAAAACCTTCCCTGATTCCCTCCAATCACCAGTGTCTCATCCTCAAAAGGCCCCTTGTATCTATTTAGTATATACCTGTCTATGTATGTGTTGTCTGTCTGTGTACATGTTGACTCCTTAAGGGCAGGGACTGTTTCACTTTTGTCTTTGTGATCCTAGAACCTGGCACATTGCCTAACACTGTCGGGACTCAATAAATGCATATTAATTCCTTGATTGATTGATGATAATAGAGACATTTTATAATATGTAGATAGTGTCTAATATGTGATATTAATATATAAATATATAATATATAAATATAACATGAATTTACATAAATATAAAATATATTCAATATATTTTATATTTATATAATTATATTTATTTTATATATATCATATGTGATGAAATATATAATTATAATAGAGACAGAATATAGTTGATTATAATAGAGACATTTTGTATGTAAGCAAAGTGTGTCTTTCAATATATTTGCACAGATGGGGTTTGTAGCAAAAAGCACCAGAGTGTAGGTGTTAGAAGAACTGAGTTACCATTCAATGCCTTAGGACCAGCCTATTCATCACTCTTAATTCATAGTTTGAAAAGACAGTCTCTAAAGGCCTTGAAGTCCTAGTGAGATACTGGGAAAATACTGCTTCACATCATTCTTCTCCTTGGATATGTATACCAACAGATAACTACAACTAATCAGTTGCTTGCTTCTTAGATACATGATTCATTTGCTGTTCTTTTCCTTCCTCTCTTGTTCTCCGTAGGTTGTAGGTAGTGGTTAGGGTGGGGCCCCGGGGGGAGGGCAGAAGAAGAGATCCAGTTCCTTTCTTTTCTGCCACACTTCTTGATCTAGACAATCAAAAAGCCCTTCCCCATGCTTATTAACGACTTTTCTTTGTTCCCTAAATGACAGGAACTCCCTCCCTTTAGTCACTTCCTTTGTGGATCTTTAGAATAGGATATGTGCTTTGCAAGATGCCTGTGTGAGCCTCTTGGCACAGGATGATGTGATGCCTGTGGCACATAGGGTTCCTTGGAACTAGCTTTGTTTATGGCATTGGGAGAGGGAAAGTTTGGGAATTAGGAACAATGAAGAAGGGGCCCTTACATAACCAACTAAAGAGAGAGGGAACATCATTGCTGTTCTGTTCAGAATATTAATCTTGGACTCTGTGTGTGTGTGTGTGTGTGTGTGTGTGTGTGTGTGTGTGTGTGTGTTCGTGTTCTAATATCCTCCATATTTACTCTTTTATTTCTTCAAGTTAAAAGATAGCCTTTATTTTGCCTCCCAGTTTAGTTTCCTTATTCCTGTTATTCATACCTGCTAGTTCCCTCACCCCACCCTACCCTGCCCTGCCCTATCCTCTCCTTTTTCTTCTCTCTCCTCTCCACCACACTCTTATTCCAAACCAGCCTTACCTCTACTCAGACTCACTCACCTGCTAGGTAACCTCCCAACTGCTACTTCCATTGAACCCTGAAGAACTCCACTAGATTGTGAAAACCACACCCTGACCCTTAACCATTTTCTCACGTCATAAGAACTGGCCATCCCCAACAGACCCAGAGTAACCCTCTACAGTCTGCCATAGAAGTCTTGTCTTCTCTTTCAACCCTAAGCTCAAAGAGAGAACAGAGAACACTAGACTGCTCCTTGCTTCCTAGCACTCTTTCTTGTTGTTGTTCAGTTATTTCAGTTGTGTCTTATTCTTCATGACCCCTTTGGGGATTTTCTTAGCAGAGATACCTGAGTGGTTTGCCATTTCCTTTTCCGGCTCATTTTACAGATGAGAAAGCTGAGGCACAGAGTTAAGTGCTTTGCTCAGGGTCACACAGCTAGTAAGTGTATGAGGCTAGATTTGAACTCACAAAAATGAATCTTCCTGACTCCAGGCCTGGCACTGTATCCACCCTGCCACCTAGCTGCCTCTAGCACTGCTAAAATCTACCACTATCAGTCCATTTCTCATTTAAAAATCTGTACTATTAGGTGACGATACTTCCTCCTGGTCTTTGTTGTCACCAACCATCATCTGTTTTCTGTGGCACCTTCTTAGGGACTTTATCATCTGCACCGATGACTCAGTTCACACTCTGCTCTCATAGTTCCTCACCTTCTTCCACTCTACCAACTACTACTCCATTGGTCATTCACTACCATGGTCAATCAAGTTGCTCTCTGAAATCTCAAACCCCCTTGTTCACAGACTAAAATCTCCTCTTCTCTCACATACCTGGAGCATAGTGGTTACTTGACTTTTGAGCTCTTTGTCAGGATATGACTGCTTCCAGAGTAGAAAGTGCAATTTCCCAAGCTTCAGGGGTTTTGTGCTGCTGTTTTCAGAGCTACTTCTATTCTGAGATGGTATGATACTCCTCTCCCGGCCTGTGCTCTGGTCTGTGAATGGAAGCACTCCTTTCTGCCTTGTGACTACCAGGAGGACTCCCTCTCTACATCCCCCACAAGCTCTGCCACATCAGCACTCCTACTCCCCCAAGGACCACCAACCAGGACTGCCACCCAGATCCAAGCAGGGTAAAGCAAGAGAATGCCACCTCAGTGACAGCAAAGAGATCCCTGCATTCCCACTCTGATCAGCCGCTTGATTCCCCCCACCATCTGTGGGTGTGGACTCCAGAAGCAGCCACAGCTGCTGCTACTGCTGCCACTGCTGCTGCTGCAGCCACCTCCACCAACTGGGGGCTGGGGCCATACTATGCTCTTCTCTCACACAGGTCCAACAGTTTTCCCACTGACCTGCTAAGTTGTCTTTGTCATTTATAGGTTGAGAAATCTGGAAACTGCCACAGCTCAGTGGTTAAGGGCCCTGAGGCCTGGTCCTCCCTGTCTACTCTGCCCCATGCTGGGCTGCGTTCCCCTCCCAGCACAGTACAATAGACCCTTCCCAGTGACCATCTTGGGCTGGAGACTTATTTCACTCTGTCATTTCATGGGTTCTCTAGCTCTGGAATTTGTTTAGAGTCATTTTTTACAGGTGTTTGGAAGGATTTAGGGGAGAGCTCAAGCGAGTCCCTGTTTTTACTCTGCCATCTTAGCTCTGCCCCCCCTCCTTCTTCCATTCTCGATAAATCCAGCTTAATTTTTATTATTTCCAGCCTCGATTATTATAATGAAATTCTCAGCTTTCCCACCTGCACAGCTCATCTTCTGAAAATACCACTTTCCCAAAATTCTCTTGCTCAGAAACCTTCAATGGCTACCCATTACATACAGAATAAAATCCAGGTTCCTTAGTCTGGCATTTAAGGTCTTTTTTTTTTAATTTAAATTCAGCTTGCCTTTCCAAGTACTATTCTATACAGCTACAATGCTCCAGAAATTCTGACATGTACTAGTTATATAAATTTCGATAAGTCACTCACTCTGAGCTTATTTTTTTTTCCTACAAACTAAAGGTATTGGACTATATGACCTATAAGAACAACAGCAGCAGCTGAATTTATATAACATATTAGCTTATACATTATTTCAAGTTCCTTCCAGATATTAAATCCTAATGTGCCTTTTTTGCACTACAACTTTATGCACAGTATTCCCTCTGGCTTTTCGTAATGTCATTCCCCAATGCCTTTTCCATGTAGCCAGATATAACCCATCATTTAAGAACATCACTTCCTCCATTCAATTTTGCTGGACGTAGTAGTCTATAGTGATTTCACTCCTCTCTACATTCTTAGGTACTTATAATGAGCGCCACTCAAATGCCATTAAACATATTGCTACCCTGGTTTATTGCATTATATCATTTAATTTTTAATGTGTGAACCCATGTCTTCTCTGAGATTGCAAGATCCTCATCGACATGGATTATAATGTCATATTTCTCTTGTATTTGCATATTACCTTAACCAATGCTAGGCACAAAGTAGTCAAGGACCAAAAAAATATGCTTCTACAAATCTAAAGCATACCCTCCATCCTTTGAAAACAAGTGTTTGGTTTTTTAACTCTTTTTTTCTTGTTCTCTCTTCATTTGCAGGTCACTACGTACGTGACATTTGCATCTTTGGAAACGGTGACTTGAAATGGCTATATGACTCCCCAAATATGTTTGCTAACAAGTTTGAGCTGAAAACCTATCCACTCACTTTAGAATGCCTGGAGCTGAGACTTAGGGAAAGAGCCTTAAACCAAAGTGAAACTGCTATACAATCAAGCTGGTATCTTTGATCCTCCATGACTCAGGATTCAAGAGAGTCAAGATAGGAACAGAAGCTTAATTAATGACTTTCAGTTTGGAAAGGAAGCTCTTCATTCTTTAAAGACTTGGTCTTTATCAAGTCACAGTTTTCAAGGATTAGCTCTAAGATGATGCTGAACATTTTGACCACCCAAGATGAAACATTGGCCAAAGCAGAAGCTGGTTTCCAAGTAATGAGCATGGAATGGTTGGGTAACTGACTTGCGCACCCATGACTTTTTTCATTCTACAAATTTCAACTATTGATATATTATAGAAATAATAATTAGGCCGTGATTTTATTTAAAACTCTTGTTATATCTACACATCAGATTGCTGAAGCATGTTGAAATGTGAAGAAAAAAGCTTAATGATCTTGTTTCTGTGACAAAACATGAGTTCATTCCCAAGAAGTAATTTTTTTTTTAGGGATATGGTCGCTCCCAGTTTTTTGTTTTTGGTTTGGGGTTTTGTTTTGGGTTCTTTTATTTATTTTTTTTTGCTTGTTTGTTCATTTATTCAACTTCTGAAAACATGAATGTTTACTTAACTTTTAATTAATCCACCCTCCCCCACGTTAAATTGTCTCCGTTTTATAAGGAATCCCTAGCGAAGTCCAAACATCAAAAACAATAAACATCCAATCCAAAAGTAATGGCCGACACCTAACAAAACGCAATCACCAGTAAAGTAACAAAGAAAAAGCTTTGAGTTCACCAATGTCATAACAGCAGGATAAGTGATTCAAGTAGAGTGCCGTTGTTAACAATAAGCATGGGTGCAGGTGCATGTTGTACTTTATAATTGTTTGCTTTGAATCTTTACTTTGTAAAATCACTAACATTTGATCAGTAGATCAGACATTACGGGGTTGCTGATTAAATGGCACTTTAAATATTAAAACAGGAAAAATAAAAGCAATCATCCGGTGAACCAAGAAGTAATTATTTCCAATTTATAACAGTGCCACAGTGAGATATAGACAAATTCCATGTTCCTTCTAGCATATACACACTTAATAATAACTAGATATCTGTCTCTCTTTTCCCCAAACCCAGGCTGACAGAATTGAGGCCAGACATTGTTTCTTCAGTACTGGTGTCTTTGGTTTTCTGTGGTCTACAGCTTACGTGTATTTTATAATGTCTTCAGCAAAGGATAAAGCAAGGCTTGAAACACTGAATGATGTCTGCTTCATTGAAAAAAAAAAAGTCCGTGAAATTGTGCTTTTTCCATTACAAATTCTAGGTTTTCTGTGTCCTTGGCTCTTTTTTATGTTTACCCACTGAGCAAGGAGTTGTGATGCTAGCCTGTGTATTTGCTGGAGAGCAGCTGTGAAATGAAGAAAATTTCAACTTTACTGAAGCATGGATTTCTTCTCTGTGTGTCTGGGAAGAAAATTCACTTTTATATATGTGTGGGATTTGAAAAGGAATGAATTCTTAAGTGCTGCTTGAACTCTCTGTGGTATCAGAGCTAATCACTACATCTTTCTGTGATTCCTTCCATGCCTTCTTACTAAAAGCATCCTGGAGGGTAGATTGTACTCTGTGTAGCAGAGCTTTAAATTGAGCCAGCATAAAATAGCTTTGTCAGGTGGTATCAGCTATAGGAATATAAAACAGTACAGATTTTGTTTCCTTTCTCCTTTTTAATAAAACAAAACAAGCGACTCTAGGCATTCATTCACAGGAAGAAAATTCTAAGACCCTGAAAATTGATCGAGGCAGTTACCCCAGCACTAGGAGTTGTCAAGATTCTAGAAAATTCTAGAACCTTGTTCTTTTAGTGTGATCAGTCAGGGTTTCAGATACCCACACCTGAGTTTTCCAGTGTTGCTGTCAGGCCATGGAGGCTTCAGGTCCAGGGACCAGCTTGAGACCAAATTGAAGGGAAAGGAAATTGGCCGACCATCTTGAGAGAAAAGATTACAGGTTCTTTGGTAACTGGTTCTTCCTGTTAAAATATTACATTCATTTCTGAAGCTGGAACCTACTCAGAAGGAAAGCAGAAGCCACAATTTTTTTCTTTAGAGAAAGAGTCAATCATTTTGTATTCTTCTGTATCATCTTGGGCCATTTTCCTGTGATCAGGAGAATGTTGTTCTCTCTCTGACAAAAGCCAGCTTCCTCAGTAACATTTGATTGAAGTCTGTGCTGGCATCCCATGAATAATTTGGATTGCTACTCTTTTTTTACTTAAAATTCTTACTAGAGAATCAATAGTATATATTTAGGTAAGAAAATGGCATTTTTTTCTTCTGTAATTTGTGCTTGTTCAAAGTTATACCTGTGTCACATTTAAGGGGACCAACTTTGCCAAAGGAAAAGTACGATTTTTCCTGTTAAAGAATAGACCGACCAATCAGAGAGGGAAGACCAACCAAGTTGTAACCAGTGATGTCAGAAAATAGATTCTGAAGATGTAAATGAAAAAGCTGGAAGCAAAAGACTGGACTTTGTACACTGGACTTTGCCAGGAGAAATCTTTCTGGAGTAGATGTTTACATGTCACTATAGCTCTCTTCCACACTCTTCAGGGGGAAAGGGCTGGAGGGGAGCCTCGAGCTGATAGATAATCACTGGCCTGCTCGGCATGCCCTTAAACTACTGAGTATGTCTTTGTTTTGAATGACTTTTGTGTTATATTTTCATTGAAATAAATTAATATATTGCTATCCACCTTTATAGGACAATGTGTAGAAGTTGCTGGTGTTGTTAATTGCCTGGTGGGTTAAAATTCTTTGAGAAAGGCCATTATTAAAAGGTAGTTCTCACATAAAAATTCATTAATTCAAAGAAAGGAGTTGAAAGGAAATGAGAACCTTTTATTTTGGGGGAATAATTCAAATCAGAACAGTGGTGTCACAATCATATAGGAAGAGGTGGGACACTAGATCACATATAAGCATCTCTTGGGGTTGCATATTGATTTAGAAAACCACACATTAACATCTGTGTTTTATTGTATTGTTATTTATTTTGTTAAATTTTTCCCAATTACATTTTAATGTAGTTCCGACTGCAAAGGTGCCACTCTTTTTGACACCTCTGGCCTAAATTTTAAGATGTCATTAATGAAATAATTTAATTGGAAAAGGGGATGGACCAATTATATGGCAAGAACAAGGGATAACCATGGGAAAGCCTACATGGTTCAGTAGAATTCATGCAAAGTCAAGATAACATGAGGGTGGTTCTCAGCACACTGATGGGACCTCATGGCAGATTTAAGGGTGGACATAAAGGATAGGATGGAGAGAAGGGGCAGAAGGATGGGTTTCAGTCTTCATCATTGGAGGGAATTAACCACATTGATGAGCTCATAGAACTTAGGCAGTTAAGTGACAAAGTGGATAGAGCGCAGTGGACCTCAAATCAGGAAGACCTGAGTTCAAATCCAGTCTCAGCTGCTCATTAGCTGTATGACCCTGGGCAAGTCACTTAACCTCAGCTTCAGTTTCCTCATATGTAAAATGGGGATTATAAAGTGCTTTTCAAACCTTAATCAGTGGTGTATTGGAGTTCATTCCAACCAATTTTAAATCATCATTGTGAGCATTTACATCTCAAAATCAACAAATACTAATAAAACAGAGGATTGATTTGTTGTTTTATTGATTGTCTAGATTTTTAAAAGTGATGGATAAAATGCCAATAATGCAGATTGAACTTAAAAGTGTGTCCTGCTTACATTTTTTTCTTCTGAGCTCTGGTTGTTAAACATTTACCAGCATAACCCTGTTTAAAGTACTCTATAAATGCTTGTTAGCAATTATTATTACAGATCCCTTGGAGCCCCAACTGTTTCAAAATTACCTTAAGGATCTTCCAAGCAATCTATAATCATTAGATGTTGGGAGTTTTTTGGTTGTTTTTGTTGTTTATTAATGATTGTAGCTGAAAAATTTATCCAGTGACCAATCCTCTAATGTTAGCATTACATACTTATCTAGACTGATCCTCAGGTTGCAGATAGGACATATTAATGGGTCTTTATTTGAAACCTTTCTACCTAGAGAGAACCTTTTACAGCATGGGTTCTGCTGCTCTAGCTTTTAAATAAACAAATTTAGAAGCATTAAGCATTTATAATATGCTAAACACTAGGGATACAAGTCCAAAAGTAGAGACAAGCTTTGCGCTCCAGAAGCTTACATGCTAATAAACAAGATGACACATAGGAGAGTGGTGGCCAGGAATAGGTGTTTTGGTTTCAAAAAATATAGAGATGGTGAGTAGTCATAGGGGGAGAAGGTTGCCACATGTTTTTTCACTAACAGTGATAGTACTGATTTGATCATGGTTCTAGAATTACAAAGTGGGGTGGTGGAAAAGATGAGGATGAATAAATGAAACAATGTCATGACATGTAAGGATAGTGAATCGGATTTAAGTGAGGACAGGCTGTGCAAAGTCACCAGCCTCACTTTCTCCTCCGGAGCCATCTAGGTCAGGTAGCCAGATATAGATCAGAACAACTGGAGATGGCTCCGGATACAGTGCAGGACTTTGGCCTTTTCAAGCTAAGTTCTTTAACAGGTCTCAGTTTGACTGAGGCAAAGCATATTCAGTGATTAAAGCTTAATAAGAAATGAGGGTTAGAATGGCCATTTTACCTAATTAAAAAAAAATGATCTGGGAGGGAAAGACCCTCAGGGCTTCTGGTCAAAACAGAAACGATTGCTATTTACGATCGTTCAGAGCCAATCTGGTCCAACCATGACCAAGTAGGGTTTGGCCTGGGACCTATTCTTGGCCAATCAATGAAAGCCCAGGTGATTTGGGCTTAAATGAAATCAGATTAGATATGGCAAAAGCAGAGTGGAATATTGAGTTAAGAAGGCCTTGGAAACCTCTCAAATTGGAGAGACATGGAAAGAAGAGCAAAGGATTGGTCATGCTAGAAATACAAGACTGACTTTTATACCATGTAAGTATGGGGCAATTTATCTGTAAGAGAGTAAGGGAGCTGTGTCGCTCAGTCAAATCCCCTACAAGACTTAGCTTACTCAGATAGGCAGGAGTCAAATGGGCAGTGGGAAAAATGTAAAAGAGAAGGTGAAGTATGAGTCTTTTGAGAAAGGAATTGTCCTCAACAACAACCTGGATACTGGATATGTCCTGATTACAAGACTTTACATCTTGCCAGCAGGCAGGAGCATTCTGGATACCATGTACCATCACAGGAGACATTTTCCAAAATGTTGAACTCCCTCCAAGAGGGAGAAGCCTGACTTCCTACTGATGTGTGAGTTCTCTTTTGAAGATGGTAGGAGGTTGGTCGGAGTTGGAAAAGCTGGATGTTATGGTCATTGTTAAATCTATATGTGTGTCTTTGTGTGTGTTTCAATGAACATGTTATATATCTCATTTAATTATGTGCATATTGGTGCATCTAAATGTGAAACCTTTGAGAAACTCTCATGGAATAGCAGTATGGTATATAATGGAGGGTGTGCTGGGTTTTGGAGTCAGGAGTATAAATCCCTCCTCAGTCACTTAGTAGTTATGTGACCATGGGAAAGTCTCTCAATTTCCCTCAGCCTCAGATTTTTCATCTGTAAAATCATGATAATGATACTATCCTGGTTAAGCTCTTACTCTTCCCCCAACCTGACCTGGGTTTTATTTTTAGCCATCCGTGAAGGTAGTGAGATGTAATTTTTATAACGCCGAACTTTGGAATCAGGGGACTAATTAGTTGTCAGACCACAGGAGAATCAGTCAGTTAGGTCAGTTAGCATGTGTTAAATGCTTTCTGTGTGCCTGGCACTGTGCTAAGGACTGGGGCTACAAAGAAAGGAAAGATAATAATAATAATAATAGTAACAATAATATTCTTTGCTGTCAAGGAACTTACAGTCTAATGAAGGAGACAATATGAAAACAACTATGTATAAACTAGCTATATATAGAAAATGATTAACAGTAGGAAGGTATAAAGGGCACAGAATTTCAGAGCTGGAAAGGATCTCAGAGCCCAGGTAGGCCAGCCTGTACCTGAACAATACCTCTGAAACAAGCATCATCTAGTCCAGGGGTGGGGAACCTGCAGCTTCAAGGCCACAGGCAGTCTTCTAGGTCCTCAAGTGCGGCCCTTTGTTTGGATTCTGTCACACGGACCTAGAGGGCCACAGCTTTGAGGCTGGAGCTTCCCCACCCCTTGAAGACCTTTAAGGAGAAAGAGCCCATCACCTCTGAAGGCAGCCATTCCACTTCTGTATAGCTCAAATTGTTAGCAAGTTTTTCCTGATGGCAAACCTAAATTTTCCTTTTTGTAACTTCTACTCATTATTCCTAGGCCTGCCAAGCAGAGCAAGTCTATTCTCTCTTCAGCATGAGAGCCCTTTACATATTTGAAGACAGCTATCCTGCTCCCCTCCCCCTTTGATAGCCCTACGGTCTTCCTGTCATGCCTGGGGATCCTCTTGTAATGACCTGATCACATGACTGCTTCTGATTCTTTATATGAGGGAGTAAGTAAACACTCAATTGGGGAATGGCTGAACAAGGTGTAGTATGTGATTGTGATGGAATACTACTGCGCTATAAGGAATGATGAATTCAGTGATCTTAGAAAAACATGGAAAGACTTGCACGAAATAATGAAGAGCGGAATGAGCAGAGCCAAGTAAGAGAACATTGTACACAGTGTCAGCAATATTGTTTTAAGAATGGCTTTGAGTGAATAAGTTTTTTGTCTATTATAAATACCAAAATTAACTATAAAGGACATATGAGGAAAGATACTATCTGCATCCCGAGAAAGAACTGAAAAATAGATGTATATATAGAATGATTTTACACATATACCTATACATACTTGTGTCTAATGGTAGTCATCTCTAGGGTGGGGGGAGGGGAAGGGAAGGGAAAATTAGATAACTTTATCATATACTTAAAAGGAATAGCAAGTTGTACATAATAGCTTTGTGGTTTCATGTGCAATCATCTTTTTTTATTATGCTATGTTATGGAGATGCTTGTTTTATTTCATAAATTAAAAATAAAATTAAAAAAAAAACGCTGGAGAAAGCAAACAACTTTCAGGAAATTCCAACATTTCTGGATCAAAATGGAGAAAACTGAGAACTCACTTGTTCTCTGAATTTGATCTCTGGAAAATTGTTTGGGAGATTATAGAGTTTTAGCTAACTTATTTTCTTAGGCCTGGCCATCATGAGATTAACTTTTCTTTCAGCCTACTTTCTGCAATTCAGGTACCAAGACACACAGTAAGGGATGGGGCTACGAGATCAGGGACAAAGTAGAATTTGTACTATTGGGATTTTGACTATTTGGGCCTGGGTTTCAGGCTAAGGATTGCATGTAAACATTGCTGCTCCCTCTTTTGTGCTTGGCCTGTATGTTGGAAAGAACAACTGGGTGTCAATATTAATGGGACAAATAAATGGATATCAATATTCATGGGATAAAAGACATCACAGAAACCACCATGGCAGACTGCTGGGGGGTGTTGGGATCCTGAGAGGGAGGAAAAAAGAGGTAAGAGTCTATTTTACTAAATGAACAGATTAAAATGTTGGGGAATATTCAGACTAGCTCTCTTAGGGCTAGATCTCTAGGGATACATAAGGTTTTAGTATTTAGTATTAGGATAGGGTCAAAATCTTGATGGGCTTGTTGAGTACAAGGGGAGAAGTCTTCATTGTGAAATAGGGAGAACAAAGATAAGAGATAAGCAAGTAGATAGCAATTACCTGAGAACTCCCTTATTGGAGCTTAATCTTAAGGGTCACAAAGATCTTTCTTTAGTACGCAAGTCTGTGAGAAACTGAATTTTTGCAAAGGGAATTTGACCCTATGAAGAAACTAGAGTTGGTCATGGCTAACTAGAACAAAAGGGATGGGGGAAAAAAAGGGTGGGGGTAGATGGGCTGAAAGCCTAGAAAAATTTTCCAGCCACTAAAACATATGAGAGGCCAGGAATGTAGCCAGGCAGGGGAAAAACATCAAACATTGTTCTCAGTTTAGTTTTGTTCCTAAGTCATTCGCCTCTTCTATTCATTGTCATTGGAGCTAGGTGGCAAAGTTCGGGGCCTGGTGTCAGGAAGACCTGAGTTCAAATCCAATCTTAGACACTAGCTGTGTAACCTTGTATGCCTCAATTTCCTCCTCTATAAAATGAACTAGAAAAAGAAATGGCAAAACCATTCCAGTATCTTTGCCAAGAAAATCCCAAATGGGGTCATGAAGAGTTGGAAACAACTGAACAACAGCAAAAAGGAGTTTTGGAACTGAGAAATGAGGTGACTCCAAACCCTCAAATTTTTGAAAATTTCCCTCTAAATATGTATTGAGTTTAGTACATGAAATTAAATAGTGAGTTATATGAAACTTCGGATCCATAGTCAGGCAGAGATTCCTACAAAAGATGCTGTCCTTAATGACAAGAAAAGATAGAGTAAAGTAATAATGACTTTTCTGGTATTAAACACTATACATTTCTAGAGGATGAAACCAGCATATGCTTATGACTTTACAGAGATAAAAAAAAACTGAAAAATCTGATAGTGAGAGTTACATATGGGTTGAGGATTAGCTGAGTGGAAATTGTGGAAATTCAGAGAGATTGGGGGAGTGAAGGGTGACAAGATGATGGGATCTAAGGTAGCTGGTAGCAAATCATTGAAGTGACCAACCTTGGGTTCAAGACTGAATGGAAAAGTGAAGATAAAGTGATAGACATAGACAGGGAGAACAAGGGAACATATGGTATAATAAGAGGGAATAAGTAAGAGGGAACATATGGTATAATAATTGAGATTTTGTTCATGAAAGTCAGAGAAGTGGAAAGATGGAGGTTGTGGTTGGAAAGTAAAATTTCAGAAGTCAGGGCCTTAAAGTTGGTACAGTTTCATGTGTTATGGAGAGCAAAGGTCTAACTGTGCCAATGCAGGTCTAAAATGGAATAGATAGGAAAGTTATCAGAGAAGAGAAGTAACATTAAGAGAGAGAAAACCTCAATATGAATAAGAAATCCCCGAAGATGATGCCAGAGGGTGTGGTGGAAAATGAATCATAGAATTTCAGAAATGGAAGGAAAATCATGGGTTATCAAGGCCAATCTGTAACTTAACAGAAATTCTAAAGCCTCTTTGGAAAATGACTAGCCTCCACTTGACAACCATTAGTGATGGGGAACTTACTACTTCTGAGACAGCCCATTATGCAAACACATAAATTAGGTGCTACAGTCTGTAAAGAAAGTAGAGAATAAATTGGAGGTGGGGAGATAACACGGCATGAATGAGATAGTACAATTCAATTTCAAGAACTTTGAAGGAGACAAGTGGCAGAATTGTCCGGAAGCTTGGAGTATACTGTGCTGGTAAGCAAAATGGCCTTTGTTTTCTTTGAGTAACTCAGTGTATTTCATTAAGCCTTACTAGGTGCTAAGCCCCAGGCCCAAAGCCCTATTAGGTGTGGAACCTATGTGGGTGTGGATTGGTGACTGGGGTGGGGCCCAAGGTGGGGCTGGCTAAGGGGAGTTGTTAACTCCAGAGCCAAGCCCTATTAGGTGTTAACCTAATCTATGTGGATGTGAACCTCCCAGGGTCCTAAAGGGAGGGGCTAACTCAAGAACCAATAAGCTCTGGTCATTCAAATGATGCTTGATGACGTCAAAAACTCTATAAGAGGAGAGAAGACAGCTTGAAGATTGATTTCTGTTGGAGCCAGAGACAACTACAGCTGCTGAAGCTCAAGATAAAGCTGAAGCAGGAGCTGCCCGGTAGCGGTAGCAGACACGTGTGTGGACCCGAGGAGTGCTGAGCAAGGACTTGAGGCCAGTGGGTAATCTTCTTACCAGAGAGGGGGAGCATGAATATGATTTGGTTGATGCCATCATGTTTTCCTGTGGCCTCCTTGTTACTCTTGTGAGGCAGACTTATTGGTCCTGGAAGCTTTTGATCAAAATATCAAAATGGGGATGCTGGTTAGTGGGTCTGTTACTTTGGAGCTTGAATAAATGCTTTAATTCTTCTGCCTTCTACTTAGAGAATTCCTTATATCCTGTGGTTCTGAACCGTTCAGACATACATATTATTCTCTTTGAAATCATAAATTCTGCCTTCGTAATACATATACCAAGCTCTCCTCTTGCCCCTGTGAGTTGTGGGGAGGAAAGAACAAGTGACCTACATTAAAAAGTATTTTTTGGGAGGGGGGGAGACAGGGCAATTGAGGTTAAGTGACTTGCCCAAGGTCACACAGCTAATAAGTAGCAAGTGTCTGAGGCTGGATTTGAACCCAGGTCCTCCTGACTCCAGGCCGGTGCTCTACTCACTGTGCCACCTAGCTGCCCTATTAAAAGGTATTTTAAGGGATGTTATCCTTGAAGGAGAAGTTTCAATTAAAGGGAAAGGGAGAATTTTTTTTAAAAGGATTAAGTATGTAATGTGGAAATATATTTAACATGATTGCACGTTTATAATATATCAGTTTGCTTGCCATCTTGAGGAAGGGAAAAAATTTGGTACTCAAAATCTTATAAAAAATAAATTTTGAAAACTATCTTTATGTGTAATTGGAAAAAAATAAATACTGTTAATATATTTTTTTAAGTTAAGTATGTTCAGAGCAGAGAGGTGCCAAATAGCACCATAAAATAAGCTAGGTAAGGGGTGAGAAAGAATGGAATTGGTCAGGAGAGGAATGGGTTAATCTTAGCAGAGCTGAGAGTGATCTCTTTCCATCGTGTCTACCCCAGCAGATAGCTGCCTCTACCATCCTCAGTTTCTCACTAATTTGCAATCACTCCCTGTCTGTTGACATCTTCCCTGCTACCTACAAATATGGCCACGTCCCCTCCATCCTCAAAACATCCTCCCTGGATGCATCAATCCATATAATATATAAGTATCTCTCCCAGCTAAACTCCTGGAGAAAGCCTTCTCACAAATGCTGCCTCCATTTCCCTTGCTTTTGTACTCTTCTTGACTCTCAGCAATCTGGTTTCTGACTTTATCATGGAACTGCATGTTCCCTCCAAAGCTACTGGGGATGTCTTAATTGCCAAGCTTAATGAACTTTTCTCAGTCCTCATCCTTCTTGATTTCTCTGTAGTCTTTGACACTGTCCATCACCCTCTTCTCCTTGACACTCTCTTCTCTCTAGGTTTTCACAATATTGCTTCCTCTTCATCTCTCCCTACCTGTTTGTAACAGGTTGTGTCTCAAGGTTCTTTCCTAGATCCTCTTCTCTTTTCTCTCTTAGTGATCTCATCAGCTCTCTTGCTTTCAACTATAATGTCTATGCAGATGACTCTCAGATATGCTTGTCCAGCCCCAATCTCACACCCAACCTCCAGTCTCACATTTCCATCTTGAACTGGATGTCCTATAGGCATCTCAAACTCAACATGACTAAAACTCAACTCATTATCTTTGCCCTCAAACCTTTCCCTATTTCTAAATTCCCTCTTACTGTGGAGGGTGCCAACATTCTCCAGCCACCCAGGCTCGCAACCTAGCTGTCATCCTTGATTCTTCGCTCTCACCTCCAATATCCAATCAGTTGTCAAGTTCTATCATTTCTAACTTAGGAACATCGCTCACATAATCTCTCTCCTCTCCTCTGATGCTTCAACCAGTCTAGTTGTAGGCTCTTATCTCCTCACACCTAGACTACTGCAATAGCCTGCAGGTTGGTCTACCTGCCACAAGTCTCTCCCCACTCTCTATTCCTCTCTCCATTCAGCCACTAAAGTGATTTTCCTAAAATGCAGGTCTAATCATGCTGACACATCTTTCCCCCCACCCGCCAACTCAATAAACTCTGGTGGCTTGCTATTACTTCCAGGATATAATATAAAATCCTTACTTTCAGTACATGCTAAGTCAAGGAGAGCCACAAATGAGAAAGAAGCTACAAAATTGCAGCCAGGTGGTGCAGTGGATAGAATGCTAGACCTGGAGTCAGAAGACCTGAGTTCAAATTCAGGCTCAGATACTTACTAGCTGTGGGGCAAGTCACTTGACTTCTCTCAGACTTTGTTTCATCTCTAAAATGGGGAGCATGTAGCATCTGTGTTTGTTGTGAGGACAAAATGAGATAGTATTTGTAAAGTGCTTTGCAAACTTTAAAGCACTATATCAATGCTGGCTATCGTCATTATTATTATTGTCATTAATTCAACAGAAGCCTAGAAAAATTAGACTTAAGAGACATATGACTAATATTGAAAAGGTTTGCAAGAATAGTTTTGTTTTTATTTAAATCTGTATGGAATACTTATAAAATTTATTCTCATTCCATGGTATAAAAACTTATAAATGAAGAAAACTAAATTTTAAAATATTATTTTTATAGACCATCATATAGGTAGAATAATAATCAATAAGGGAAAATTAAAAGGTGCAGCTCTAAAAAAAACCCTAAAAACAACATGCTTCGTATGACTGAACCTAAGATGAAATCACAGAAATAGTAAAAAAAAAAATTATCGAGGACAATGACAATAATAATACAAAATACTAACATTTATAGGATACAATGAAAGCAGTTCTTAGAGACAAATGTATTTTCCTGCTTGTTGTATAGTAATGAGAAAAAAAAAATTCTCCTGGCAGGGTCTGTAGCACCTGACTGTGAGCTCCAGAAGGATAGAGAATGGGCTGAAGCTTAAAGACTCAGAGCTGTTTCCCCTTGCCTAGAGGAGAAGCTCTCCTAGAGGCAGCTAGGTATGTACCAGAACACAAAGATGAAAAAAAGGCTCTGGATGTGCCATTTGAGAAAAAGAAAAAAATGGTAAGAATCTGAATGCAGATAGAAGATGAGTAGTTTCAACAGATATAATCAGGTCTTGGCCATTAATTGTACTAAGATCTGAGGTCAAATCCAACCTCTAGCTGTGTGACCTTGGACAAGTCACTTATCCCTGTTTGCCTCAGTTTCCTCATCTGTAAAATGAGCTGGAGAAGGAAATGGCAAACCACTCCAGTATCTTTGCCAAGAAAACCCCACATGGGGTCACAAAGAGTCAGAAACAACTGAACAACAACAAATATATGTGTCTATAGGCATATACAACATAGATATAAAAGAGACACAAGGTATTTCTTAAGGGAAAGGCACTAACAGCTAAAGGAATCAGAAAGTTTCATGTGGTATCTTTGCCAAGAAAATCCCAAACTGGATCACAGAGATTCAGATACAACTCAACTACAACAATAGCAACAATGTTAATTCTACATTGCTTCACCTCAACCCATATGGCCTTTGAGGAAGTTGCCATTCAAACTAGGAGTGTTATGGGGAGGAGAAGCTGCAGGTGTTGAGGCTGCCCGGCTGGCGGGGGCCCACTGCTGTGGCTCTGTGCACTGCAGCCACCCTCTGCATTCAGTAGCCAAATGGGACAGTCTGAGGCACCAAGGAGATGGTGTCCGAGCCACCGGTCATTGCATTACCAAGTTGCTAAGCGCTCACTTCTCTTCCTGTCTTGTTATAGAGAGAACATATCTTAAATCCAAAGTTTTCCTGTGCTTTAAACTTGTTTCCATTTCTGTTTTATTAGCAGTGATGGCTTAAAGATTGTATTGATTATAGCTACTCTAGTTTGTGTGGAGGAAAAGAGGGTTCCTCTTTTCCACACGTCTACTTTTCTATCAAGTTCTATTTAGTTCTGTGCTAAGTCTTCTAACTTTAGACTCTATTCATACTTCTCCTCTTGTTGAATTCTATATTTCTTTTTTTTTTTTTGGCGAGGCAATCGAGAGCTAAGTGACTTGCCCAGGGTCACACAGCTAGTAAGTGTCAAGTGTTTGAGGCCAGCTTTGAACTCAGGTCCTCCTGACTCCACGGTCAGTGCTCTATCTATTGCTCCACTTAGCTGCCCCTTGAATTCTATATTACTGAGGAACTGATCTGTGTTGGCCTTGCCTTGTGTTTACTTTTTCTTGGGTCTTAGCCTATGGTCACTTTTTTTTTTCTGAAGGCTCTTCCCTCAGGCACTGGTAATGGCCCCTAGCCACTGCAATGTCCTCTCTAGATATGAATCTTGTTCTCCTTGAGTCATTTTTCTTGATTCTTTCTTAGTCCCTTTGGGGTTTTCTTGGCAAAGATGCTGGAGTAGTTTGCCATTTCCTTCTCCAGCTCAATCTACAGATGAGGAAATTGAGGCAAATAGAGTGAAGTGACTTGCCATGGGTTATGCAGCTAGGAAGTATCTGAGGCCAGATTTGAACTCAGGTCTTCCTGATTCCAGGCCCTGCACTCTATTCACTGGTCCACCTAGCCACCCAGTCTAAATCTACTTCAATCTATTTACAGATAAAGGTAGTTCTCAGATTGTTCTGTCTGAGACAAGATTGTTTGATCATTAACATTGCCTTGCCAAGGGCTCTTCTCACACACGAATACCTCTAGAGGAGATCTCATGTAAACTAGCAGAATCCTCCAATAGGAACCTGATTTATAGGAGATACACTACTGTAGTAAGCCATTGACCAAAGGCTTAGTAGCAAAGGCCTTGACTTGGAGCCCCAAAATTTACAATGCTGAAATGTCATTCACAGCTATAGGTATAGCTGGGGTAGTGGAGGGGGGATGTTTTTTTTTTTTCAAAATAAATTTTATTGATGTCTTTTGTTTCAGGAAGTACTTCCCTTCACCCTCAAATCTGAAACCTCCCTTATAACAAAGAAAAAGAGTTAAGCAAAAATACCTAATACAGTGACTACTAAACAATGTAGACAACATCCTGCCCTCATGGTCCTCCACCACCATGCTAAGAGATGGGAAGGATGTTTCATCATCTGATCTTCAGAGATTGAGTATTGTTAGAAAATTACAAGCATGGTTCAGATTCAGAGACTGCATACTGAATAATTAAGTTCAACAATCCAACATTCATTTATTTAACACTTATAATGTGAAGAGAGCTATGCTATGCATGGGAAAATATAGCAAGTATAGAAAAGAAATCAGTCCCTGGTCTGAGAAAGTCTATAGACTGACACAATGCACAAATAACTACAAAGAATCCAAAATAATACAAAGGGCACAAGAAAGAAGCAAAATAGTGAGTCTTTTTGAGGAGGGCAGTGGGGAGGGAATTATTACTATTTGGAAAGTAAGAGAGAGCTTCCTGAAGGTAGTATTTGTGTTAGGACTGAAAAAAAATGGTCAGGATTTCAACAACAAAGAAGATAAAGGTGGAAGAAGACCTTCTAGGGATAGGGAAGAATGTATTTAAAGTCACGGATGTGGAAAAGTAAGGGGCGTGGGGGAGATGGCAAATAGACCAGTTTGATTTGAGCATTAAGCCTGTGGAAAGAGAGTATTATGAGATAATCCTTGAAGGTCAAACAGGAGTCTTAGCTTTATTTGGTGTAATAGGAGGTTTTTGAATAAAGGAGTGATATAACAAAATCTATGTACGAGTTAGAGAAGTCTAACAGTCCTCAAAGAATGGCTTGTAGCCTCAGAAGCGGACTGAGAGTAGATAGAGGCCAGAGAATAGGAGAGCAGACTCATCAGGAGGCTACTGCAATAATGCAAGCAGGTGGTACTGAGCCCTATACTGTAGAGGAGAAGGCATGAGAATGGATATGCTTTCTAGTGCTAGTGACTAGCACAGTACATTACACATACTAATATGTAATCTTGATATATTCCAGGTGTCCTTATCCTGACTTTCACTCTCTGTTAAAATATGTTGTTCTGGTTGAAGTATATAAAGAAAATCCAGCCTCACACAGATATGTATTTGGATAAGGGTATTGTGGGTATTCTTCTTTGATTCACAGAAAAACTTGATAGATGGTACTTTTTCAATCGTTAGATGCAATGAGGAATCTGAAACCCTGTCAATGAAGATTTTGTACTCTGTTAAATTAAAATCTATTGGTCTCTATCTTTGAATGGATCTTTTAACTATGCATGATTTTGTAATGCCATACATTTAGTCATCTGGAAAACATTGGTTCACTGAGTTAGGCAGTTCTTCCAAATGTTGACACATTTTGTTAAAAAATATAAAAAAAAATCACATTCATTAATATCGCTACTGATCTCATCAGAAAAGTCATTAAACATTGGGAAGCTGTCATGCTCAGAGTGGTGGATAACAAGGTTTCCAAAATCCTAATTTCTGCTTGAAAGCTCAAATTTTAACCTTGAAGCAACAGGCTCATTTTATTCATTTACAAAGAAAGGTCTGCCAAATATCCAAGTCTAAATAACTCTAGTTTATTTGTCAGTGTTTCTTTCAGGTAAAAATTAGATTACATGAAAAAAGTAGCTAGTTTAGCTCACAGCTCAAACGAGCTAGTATTTTTGTTCAACACATCATACTTTAGCATGCAGGTTGTACTTTGGTAGGCAGAAATGCTTTATGTGGACTTCCCATTTTGTTGCACAGATTATTAAATATATATATGTATATATACACATATGTGTGCAAAAGTCAAGTTTTTTAAAAATCAATAACTTTTGTTCCTACATCAAGGATATTCTTCAGTGAAACCTCCTTTTTCCTTTTACTGCAAGCACAGGCCAGTGAAGAACACAATTACTACTAGTAATATTTGGTGCCTTGGCGTCTTGATTCTTGCTAAAGTGCCAGCAGTTTTCCCCATCATTGCTTTTACATCAGCAGTACAAATGTCAACACAGTTGCTCCAGGATAAGCCATGAGATTAAAACGTGATATTCAACATTTTGGATATTTCAATACCGCTTGTATTTGTTGCCAAGCATTCACACAAAAGATCTTTTTCAATGACAAGATGGTACTGATACCAGCCAAATACAAGCAAAAACAATCCAGCCATGTCTATAGTTTCACCCATTTGTAAGGCAAAAGGAAAATTCTGCAGATGAGATATTGACTCAGTTGTCATGCTTTTGGCTAAATCTTTCATTCTTAGGTTATGTAGCTTCTAGAAAACCACTGTACACTTATGGGAGAATGATCCTGGAAAGGCAAATAATATATTTTCATCCTCACAGAATTCATTCTGATCTCTTGGATCACCCTCGGAAAACTGCTGCTCTGCCCTAGACCACCTCAGTCCCTAGGGGAGTGGG